>WJFF01000209.1:45977-59853 GCA_011800825.1 Fonsecaea pugnacius | reverse complement strand
TCAAGCCCCCCCACGACCTCCCTCGCAGCATTCAACGTCCCCTGCATCCCCTCCAGCAGTCGCATCAGCTCCGCCTCAACCTCGTCATTCGAGGCGTTGGCGGACATCGCGGCGGTGCTGGGAGGAGATGCAGGCGGGACGAAGGCCACGAGGGGGCCTTGGGCGCCACCTGCCGGAATGGCCGTTGTATTTGAGGTGACGGAGGAGTTTGAGACCCGGTGCATGTTGTATGTTGTCGGGTGAGAGTGGCTTGGACCAGGAAAGCCGTCCTCGCCAATACGCGCCGGTCGTCCCAAAGCATATGGTGCCGGTCGCGGCCCGGACGCCGTCAATGGTGTGGTTGCTCCCGAGGAATACCCGGCGAGCATCGTCCTCCCTCTACCCGAATAGAATCCACCCATGTTGACGTCTTCATCCATCGTCGCAGGACCCGGATGATCTCTGTCATCTTCGTCATTGTCACGCTCAAGCCCGAATGGATCTACGTCCGTCGACGATGCAGAAACATCACTGTATGCTTCAGACAGTGCGGTTGATGGTCGAGGGATCTCCTGTTCTTCAGCTTGAACAAAGTCGCCAATCGTCACCGGCATGGTCATTTGGCGCGCCAACGGCGCTGGACGGGTTGGTGTTGGTCTAGAGCCGGGATGAGGCTTCTGATATGTAAGAGCGGTGGTCGGAGGCGACGATCCCGGGGATTCTTGCTCTTCATAGTCTTCGGTAACTTTGGCTTCAGCCATGGCGGAAGAGAATGACCAATCCATTGTGTTGTGTTTTTCGATCTTGTCGTCGAGATCGGCTTCTGTTTCGACCTCCTCTTCTGGTGGTCCTGGGATATCATGACCGTTAGTCGACTCCGCTTCGGGCGGTACGTTGATTTGTGGGATCGTCATTGCAGCCTCGGACATCGCGTTTGCGAAGGACCAGTCCATTGTCGCGTGACCTGGTCGGGAAGATGTGATCTCGGCTGGCTCTTGCAGCTCAGGGGCTTTGGTTCTGTTCTTAATAGTCCATTCCTCTTGAGACATGGCAAAATCATGCGCGGAGGTACTTGAGGGCGCAACACCTTCTGCGGACGAGGCTCTTCGGGCCGTGAGAGATTGGTTATTGGGGTCCCGGGGGCCTTTGGAATTGGCTCGCTTCTCCCGGAGTGTAGATGCATCCGCAAGTCTGATGGTCTCTTCCTTCAATGGCGGTGCAGCATAAGCGGTTTGGATTTTGTCATCAGTCCTTGGTGCAGCGGCAACTGCGTAGTCGGCTTCATCAAAGTCTCCGAGATCAATAACATTGGATGCAATAGAGCTAGGCCGGTCCTCTGCCATGGCTCGGAATGGCAAGTCCGATATCCGACGTTGTTCGGGGATTGGAATGAAATCTGTTTTGGTTTTGTACTCGTATGCAGGCTTGTCCTGGTCGAAAAGGTTGGAGAGGTCCGCTCCTCGTTTGACGCGGGCTTCGAAGTTGGCCTTTTGAGCTGCTGTCATTTCTTTGGGTGGTGAGAGACCTCCGGGTCTGTTCACTCCTTTTGGTGTTTCGTCTCCTGTCATGCTGTCGCTAGGAGAAAAGTCCGAGAAGTCAGGGATCTCCAAGATTGCAGAGACGCGTTTTTCGAAATCTTGAGTCATGCTAAAGTTCCATTCATCATCAGACTCAAAGTCGGCATCCGGACCTTGAGCAGAAGCAGCGGCCGCGCCACCAGGCATGAATAGAGAGATTCTTTGACCCCCACTGAACAGCCAGGCGTAATATGTTTGAACTAGCTCGGTGAGCATACTTGTCGGATGTGTCTCTTCTGTATCTTTTAGAAAATCATGTTGTAACACGTCCTCCATTGATGGTCGTGTGTTGGCGTCGGGAGTTAGTGCGTAGGAGACAAGTGAACGAAGGCCGTCACTGAAATTCTCATTTTCTGGAAGAGAGATGGCCTGCTTCAAGCGTCTCATTCTCATTTTGAGTTGTTGTCGTTCACGGAGATCGCTATTCGGGGGTCGTCCCATGGCACACTCATAGATTGTGCAGCCATATTCCCATACATCGACCTTGCGATTTGTGTTAGTCTGGACATCCGGGCGGATTGGTATATGTATGATTTCGAATGCAGCTCCGAGCTGGCCATTCTAGCAACTTACCTCGTCTGAATACTCGGGATTCTCTGTCCACAGCTCCGGTGGCATCCAGTGCAGAGTTCCAATGAATGTCTTTCGCTTGTCTGTTTGAGTATCGAGAATTGTGGCGACGCCAAAGTCACACAATTCAAGACGGCCTTCTTGGTGAATGAGAACATTGGCAGCTGGAAGGACAATAAGTCAATCTTAGAGCCATAGAAAAGGAGCGTTGTGGAGACGAAGAAGAGAACTCATACAAAGCAAAGGGATGAAGCCTACCTTTGACATCTCTGTGCATGATACCTGCTTGATGAAGACCTTTGAGGGCTTTGGCTAATTCTCTTGCGACAATAACAATATACTTTTCAGAAAGCCTGTCGTTGGTCGCTCGCATCTACAACTCCATATATCAGCCAAACAACATACAACTTCAGACAGCCAAACTCCAAATGGGGATAGGGCAGAAATATAATGCCGTTCAGTCTTGATGACTCGGGCCAGCAACCGGACTCTGCAATTTGAGAGACCAAAATGGGTACAATCACTAAAACTTACCAGAGTCTTCACACTGCCGCCGGGACAATATTCACACACCAACCACAGCTGACTGTGCACCGGCAGAGCTTCGATCATTTGGTTGAGGTTTTCTGCTCCACTCTCTTGAGCTTGCCGTAAGATCCTGATTTCCCGGTTGAAGTCTCGGATCTGTTCATCCTTATGATCGCCAAAAGCATGAAAATCTGCTTCATCGATGTCGAGAACTTTGATAGCAACGACCTTGGAAGTGGAAAGTTGACGTCTATGAACAAGTTAGAGGGGGGAAGGCGAAGGCTCGAAATCTTAGATTGGCTCACCCTTTGTACACTCTACCGAAGCTACCTTTGCCAATCAACTCATCAAAAGCATAATCAGGTTCAGCTTGCTTCGATCTCTTGCACTTCTCCACAACCGCGCGCTGTTGTTCCTGGGCAAGCCGAACTGCCTCGCGGCGGTGAGCCGTCATACCTGAGGCTGAGTCGGGATGAAGGCTATCCATCGTGAAAGTCGCTCCTGCTCGGCGTCGTTGTTTGAAAGTCTTGGTTCTCTTCAACGGGGTATTAGACTCATACACTTCTGGAGAGGATTCAAGGATTTCAAGGGTCTTTTTACGGTGTGCAATAACCTCGGCGTCTAATTCCTCCTCGTCGCGTACTCCAGGCCGGGATTTTGTCGCTTCTTTGAATGATTCTTCTGAAAGGAGACGTCGAAGAACAAACTCACGGGTGAGTGGTGTGTTCTCTGGTGCTGGAGATTCAAGGACCTCTTGGCAACCTGCAAAATCGAGAGTCTTTGGTTGCCGGTCCTCTGCTTCAGGTTGTGCTGGAGTTACTGGGAGTCTGGTCTTTCGGACGCAAAGCGGAGGCGGAGATAGCTCCTCCCAGAGTACTCTATCCTCTCGGGACTCTGACTCAGACTTTGAGACAGGAGTTTGGCTGGTATGAGCAGGAAGTGGAAGGCCTGCCGGTCGAAGAGGTGATTTCCGCGGAAGGGGAGGAGGCCCTGTAAGAGCTTGACTAAGCCGGGGTGGAGATTTGACAGAAAGAAGGGAAGGTCTGGCAGACTCAGAATCACTTGGCGACTGTTTGCTGTGCTTCTGCCACCAGTTGTCTGGTCGGAGAACTCGTCTTGGTGCACGAGGGAGGGAAAGATTACCGTCCTTGTCGTTGAGTGGTGTTGGGGAAGAGTGCGACGAGAAACTGGAAGGCGAAAAGGGACTGCTAGTATCCTTTGTTCCGCTTACAAGGGGTGAAGATAAGCTAGAAACGTCTGATGAAGTTGTGACTGCGGACTTGAATGTCTCTGGACAATGTTTATCTCGAGGGGACGGAGTTGAGTCGCAGAGACGAGCAGGACGATACGGAGGTCCACCCGAACGGTAGTCTCTTCGGGAGCCTGCAAAGAAAGGGGATTGTCCAGGTCGAGACTGTTGAGAATATAGGGTTCTTGTCGATTTGGATGACGGGGGTGAAGTGGAAGATGTCTGAGAAGGGCAACTGTCCTCTTCGACAACGCCGAGGCTGTACGGAGATGCTGCATTTCGTTAGTTTTTTCACTGAATTCCAGGTCCGGAGACTTGTCTGTCAGATTAACATCATGTTGCTAGTTGAATGACCCGGCGCCGGTGACAACAACGCTCCATGAATGTTCATTTGGTAGACTGGACCACTTACAAAGGGGTTCCGGAGCCTTGTCCTCAAGGAACTTTGTCTTTTTGTCACCTGGAGACATGGTTGTCAGTAGTTGTTGAGACTGTATAGATGGTGACGGAGAGAAGAACAAGAGCAAGCTTGACATAGTGAAGACAGAGTTCTTCCATGTCGGCTTTCTTGCTGAATGATTGTAGACTTACCTGTTCAAGGGGGCTGGCGGAGGGCTTTCTCGTTCAGATTGTTGAAGAGCACCGATGTGTACGGCACCGTCCCAAGCCAGCACAAGGATGCGACACCCAGCGATATCTTTCTGATACAGAGGTGGGATTTCCAATTGATATCTTACCGCGCCATTGCTATTGGAGATTGGACACAAACGGTGCAAGGCTGTCGTTGTACAAGTCACCCGGTCTGAAGCCCTTCTCAACCACTCTTGGCTTCAATCTGGACAGAAACACCGCCAGCATCCTTCCGTCGTATACTGTGCCGGTAGCAGCCGCGGTCGTGAAGATATGGCAGCAGTGGTCGCCTCGATACAGATATGTGCACAACCAGAATTGGAAACAGCGACTAGCGTGGAAAAGGGATATAGGCTTGGCGTCTGGACGCTATTCCTATAGAATACTAGCGTGCACGGGCCACGACAGCCTCGGCATGGCTTTGACAAGGCTGTGAGGCTCTCGAACGAGGCTGCGGTTCCCATATGACTGTGTTACGGCTAATTGATTTGAGTGTCCAGCCAGTGACCAAGAAATGGATATATGCTACCTATGCCCTAGCGCAAACAGTGGTACCATCACCCTTTGCGGCGAATGTTGTTGTTTGTAACACTCAAAATCCCATCCGCCTTCTTGGAACTATAGGCTTCTTGACCACTCCATTACTGCCCATCTTCTTAACCACGGGTCCGCTACTTTTGGCCCTCCCAATCAACAATCGTTCTTTCTCCTCATCGTCTTGCCGTCTCCTTTCCTCCTTTTCTCGGTCCTCGGCCATTTGTCTCTCGATTTCCATCTTCCGGTTGAACTCACTCTCAATGATCCTCCTATCCTTTGCACTATACTCCTTTGATTTTAAGCTGTAGAAGACACCACCAAGGTCTGCCAGCCAGTGCGGATCAACGGCCGTGACACAGCTCATGTACTCCTTGCTAGTTAGGATCAGTTCGTGGTAGACGACATAGTCAGGTGGATCTCCGAGCCCGTACAGAGCGGAGGTAGGATGAAGCTGGACCGTGACGCTAGTGCGCAGATTGGTGTACTCTCCGACTCCTCGCCGACGGGCGGCCTGGTGATAATATCCAGAGCAGATACACTTTCGTATGACATCCCAGTCCGTACCACACGACACGAGCTCCATCTTTTGCTGGCCGACCATAATGTCGTGTAGTTGCTCCCGAATCTCTTTTGCACGACGTAGTGCTTTAGGATGTAAAAAGTGTCGCACGCACCAGCCATCACTGTATCCGTTACTCTTCCACTGAGTGTACACGTGCAAAAGCGTAAGATGATCCGACTCGTGCACGAAGAACTTTTCTCTTGCTGCATCCGACTCCTCCTGCCTCTCTTTCGGCCTATAGAAGACAGACGGCACGGACAGCATACTGACAATGGTGAGCATCTCCTCGCTACAGCCGTACTCGGTAGAGGATGTAATCAGCATCTTCGCAAGCGAAGGATCCATCGGAAATGCGGTCATCGTGCGCCCGATTGGTGTCAGGTCGCCGACGTGATCCAACGCTCCCAGGGCCCATAGGTCGAAAAGCGAGGTGGTAATTGTGTCCTGCGGTGGAGGGTCCATAAAATCAAAGTCCAACAAGTCTTTGACACCAAGCGACTTCAGAAGCAAGACCGTATTTGCTAGATTCGTCCGCTGGATTTCAGGAATTGTCTGAATGTACAACTCGTTCTTGAAGGCCTGCTCGGTATATAGATGAAATGCTTTGCCTGGTCCAGTGCGACCAGCGCGTCCAGCTCGCTGGGAGGCATTGGCTTGCGAGATGGGGGTGATTTGCAGGGTATCCATTCCCATCTTGGGATTGTAAACCTTTAACTTGGAGAATCCGGAGTCGACAACGTACATGATCCCATCAACGGTCAACGAAGTTTCTGCGATATTGGTGGCAACGATGACTTTACGGACACCGGGCGGGGCAGGATCGAAAATCTTTGCTTGGAGATCTGCAGGCATCTGGGAGTATATCGGCAACACCATGATTTTCGGTGGATTAACTAGCAGGCGGAGTCTCTCTTCAATCAACTCGCAAGTCACTTCGATGTCCTCTTGGCCTGTCATGAAGACGAGGATGTCTCCAGTGCCCTGAGAGACGTGAATAGCGAGAACTTGCTTAACGGCGCTATCCACATAGTCTTCACATGGTGAACGTGAGAACTGGATGTCGACAGGAAAGGTGCGGCCAGGAATAATGAATTCGGGTGCTCCTCCATAAAAGCGAGAGAACCGCTCCGAATTCATAGTGGCAGACGTAACGATGAGTTTCAAGTCTCTGCGTCGAGCAAGAACCTTCTTGATCAGGCCCATTAGGACGTCGGTATTGAGAGCGCGTTCGTGAGCCTCGTCCATAATGATGCATGAATATTTGTCTAGATCTCGTTGAGTTAGGGATTCTCTAAGCAGAACGCCATCCGTCATATCTGTACCACGGTCAATATGTCGTCTGGTGTAGGAACGGCAGAACTTACACTTGATTACCGTCTCATCGCTTGTGCAGTCCTCAAAACGAATGGCATATCCCACCAATCCACCCAGCTCAACTTCCATCTCCTCACTAACTCGCTTAGCGACACTCATGGCGGCAACTCTTCGAGGTTGTGTACATCCGATCAAGCCGTGTTTACCGTAGCCCTCTTCGTGGAGAAACTGAGTCAGTTGTGTCGTTTTTCCCGAGCCGGTCTGACCAACGACAATAATGACTTGGTTGTCTCGGATGACACGCATCAACTCCTCCCTCACGGCAAAGGCTGGTAGGTATTCTCGTTGCTCCTTCAATGACTTGCTTTTGCTGAATGCAGAGCTCCCGGTACTCTTCTTCAGATGGGCAGAAAATTTGCTCTTGCCACTGTCCTCACCTGGCAGCGCAGCAGCACTGTCTCCCTCGTCTTCTCTCACGCCCATTATATTGCCCAAAGCGGTTCCGGCAATATTTGTGGCTTCCTGTGCCTGTTTCTGTCGCTCTTTTTGCTGGCGCTTCTCCCGCACAACCTTGCTGCCCTTGCGACTGAAGACGGCCATGTCACTTTGAGGATCCCGCACTGCTGGCACCGGCTCGAGTTGCTTTGTAAAGACCGTCTTTCCGTCTAGAAATGGAGGTTTGAGGTCATGCACCAGTAGATGCACCCGGACAGCATCATCGTCATCAAAATCCTGAACCTGATCACGCCTTTGCGCAACTCCGGATGTGAGCATTCGATTGGCCTCCCAGGCATCAACCTCCTTCTGTTTCTGCGCCGCCTTAGCTGTCATTCTTTTGCCTAAC
The DNA here is from genome assembly GCA_011800825.1 of Fonsecaea pugnacius. Lineage (NCBI taxonomy): Eukaryota > Fungi > Ascomycota > Eurotiomycetes > Chaetothyriales > Herpotrichiellaceae > Fonsecaea > Fonsecaea pugnacius. Next base: position 52,063 of record WJFF01000209.1, on the reverse strand, counting down.
TTCTTGTCCAACAGCGCCTGCTCGCGCTGCTTGTCTGCCCAAGTAGCATCTGCACCGCCAAAAGGGTTGTGTGTCTCGTCGCCGAAGGTGTGGCCAAACTCGTCTCCCGTGTACCAGTCGCGGTCCATGGCAGCGGTGTCCTCATCGTTGAAGAAAGGCTCTGGGCCATCAAACTCTTGTTGGTGCGGCTTTGCATCGTGCAAGCGGCTCTGGTGTCTGTCGGACGGCCTTGCGGAGCGGCCTCTGGATGCATATTGAGGCTTTAAGGAAGGTCCCAGATCGTCGCTCGTATCGGTTTGGGCATAATGGAAACCGCCTGCGAGTTTCCGCCGCTTTGGACTATTACTGCGCTCCATTATTTGGGAGAAAGAGGTTGTCGGAGATCGTCTGGTGGATCTGGCAGAAGGGGAGCGGGCCAGACATCAGTTGACAGAGTCACCATGAGCCACCTACGATATATACACGAGGCACTGGTCTAGGTGCAAGGAAAAGTTTTGCCGGGGTTTATGCGGAGGGCTTTCACACGACACTAACCTCAATTTATGTACATCGTGACATCCCCGCATCCGCAACTTTACATGCAAACATTTTGATCACTTTCCATATCGACAGAATGGCGTCGGGACAGGAAGCAGCTCTCCGGAAACAGCAAGGTATTTAGAGTCCTGATACATGGCAAACTGTTACTAAGAGAATACTAGACTTGCAATCGCAGTACACAAACTACAAAAACGCCCTTCAGTCGCTTGCGCAGAAGGTAGGCGAAATAGAACAAGAGATTGAGGAACACAAGTCAGTTATATCCATCTTAGCACTACAAGTCTTTTGTGGGGTGATTATGCATAGAAGCGACGCAAGATATTGACAGTTGGCTTTGGATAGACTTGTTATGGAGACGCTTCAGCCACTCCCTCAGGATCGCAAGTGCTTCCGCCTGATAAACGGAGTACTTGTTGAGAGAACAGTGAAAGATGTACTACCGGCGCTGAAGACCAATTCCGACGGACTCAAGCAGGTCTTGGAAGAACTACTCAAACAGTACAAAAGCAAGCAGGATGAGATGGATAAGTGGAAGGCAAGTTGGGTGACCAGTGCGTCTGTTGGATTCTCGCTGATGGATGACCACAGAAGAAAAACAACATCCAAGTTGTACAAAACCAGTAAAGGATGTGGACAAGGACGTTCTCGGAGATACGGCGGAGACGTTGGCTGTAGACAGACTCACACACTGCTCACGGAATCAGGCTGCCAAAAAGACCCCAATGTCAGAGTCAACTGACTATCCCGGTGTAGTGGCATCGTGAATATGATGAGGTCAAAACGAGGCGTGGCAGTATTATGATAAACTCACCGACTAAGCGACTACTGGACGCGGCCTTGACTGCTATCTGAGGCAGCTGCGAGGCCTTTCATTTATAATTCTTGCCCTTGACCCAACCTGATCGCAAACAAGTCCCGTAAGTACACCTACGGCGGCCAGCTCTAATCGTCTGGTATCGTCTTATTTCCTTCTTTTCTCCACAAGTACTAACCTGGGCGTCATCCAGTTCCAATCTGACCTTGCTGTTGCCGTCTTTATAACGAACCCTCGAGAATGGCGCCTTCCGGAGTCATCTGGCCCTCATCGAATGGTCACACACAAAAGAACTACCCAAGTGACAATCACCCTCGTACCAACTTTGCAATTCCACCCCTGATTAGTCGACCACCGCTTTTCTGTTGTCCAGTGGCAGAGAGTAATTCAGTACACTTGCCTCGAAGCTTCGTCAACCCCGGCCGCCACTTGATGAATCTTCAGCTTCGAACGTTCCTCGAGTGTGCTGATGATGCCGAGTACACCTTTCCGAAATGTGAAGTGTCCCACATTGTCGAGGTGACCACCAGAGCCCTTCATAACAATACCCTACCATCTCATAGTCGGCCCGCAGACCAGCAGCAGTGGAATTCCCGCAGCGGGCGACACGACACTTCTCTGACGTCCTGCACACCTCCCCTCGAAACGAGTGAAGATGGCAGAATGGCAATTGACGAGGAAGAGTTGAGTGGTGCAGAGATTCCATTCAGTACATATCAGAGCATGTCGACGCGGTACTTTATCACTCAAAACAGCAGCAAGGCGTGGCAAATCCCACCTCATTCTCGATCTTATCGAGAGACCCACCCCGAGCCGAGTCCAAGCCGGGCGGGTGTCGAAAGATATATGGAGATACCACCTTTCAAGACATTGCCATACACTTCAGAAGGGATTTCAGGAGGAGCAGGCGCTCGACCATGGATGCCGTCGTGCTCCGTCTTAATGTGGTGTACCAAACACAATCAATTCTACGAAGTGCACGTACTGTCTTGAGCGCCGCTAAGAAGGATACAAGGATAAATACATATCTAACGAGTGACCAGGCTCAGTCTCACCAGTCGAAGAGAGAAAAGAGCTGGTTCTGCGCGTGGTTTCGCACATACATATTCTGCCGTACTGATACAGGAGGGAGCTGTCTGCGACAGGAATCGCGATCTTCACCACTTGTGGGCTTTACGTAGCTCGCACAAATACCGGGTCAATGGTTATGACGAAATTCAATGCACAGACGTCTTTTGACTCCAAGGCAGATCGTAACTGTGTCTTGGAATGGCGTACTCGATACTTGTACACAAGTAGTCACTTCTATTTCTGTTTGCAGGCAGCTTGGTCATCCGGTGTGAAACTAGACTACGGACGACCTGATCCCAGTCTTGTCCGGTGCCGCCGCATCTGATATAGCTGCAAGGCTAACAAAATCGCCCTCATTTACTGGATCCTCACAAGTAGGTACCCGCACCATACTACTGTAGGTAGCTGGAGTGGCTGGCTCGCTGGGTTCCAAAGCATCGGAGAGAGGATACCATCATCCGCCGATGCGCCGATATGTGCATTACCGACGCCCCAAAGCAGCGCTTGTCTTGCATCTGCTGTGTAGCTCGCGTTGGTGCAGAAGCATCTCTACCTCGTACCTCTTACCTATGCAGTACTGCACAAGTACCGAGTACGCTCGCCAGGGTAGGAAAGCTGTAAGCTTGAGCATTGATGCAGAAGTGCGTGATGCCCATCGGTTTCAACACAATTCGTTTATGGTGGCATGATGATGAAATTGAGAGTACGAGGTGCTTCGGTGCCACCAGCATCGTCTACATACTTTATGTACTCGGTACTCCGTACCAACACGGTGCAGTACTTGAGTACGTAGGCAGTTAGGTAAAGCATGGTAAGCTAGCGAGGTAACGCTGGGCGCACAATAGTTCCCTCACTAGGGAGGATGGGAGGCTCGGTACCTGTATCAGCGCCCAGGAAAGAGCAGGTGAGGCCCAGGCACCCAGGTCCGCCAAAAGGCGATTTTGTAGGGGCCAAGTGTGTCCGGGTAGGTACCAAGGAAGGTGCCTGAGACCCAGAGACTGTACCCGGAACATACTCGTACTTGGCAGTCCTAACAGCCATCAGTCTCTGCTTGAAACCGCACATCCACCCTCACTCACCACTGCTGTGGCTAGATTTTGAACTCTCTGCATCTCCCAAGACTTGCCGCACTCCACTACAGCTTGCTTGCTTGCATCATGCGAACCTTGTCGAACCCAAGAGCCTCGTGAGACATGGTTAGAGGGCAGCAAGGGAGGTAGCTCCACCACTCAGGCCAGATGGTTCGGGGCTGTCACTGGTGCTCTTTGCTACTCCGCGCCACGTTCTGCAGGTTCCGTCTGTGATCAACCACAACCGCCCAGTTGACTCTCACATCATGTTCCATTGACCAGGGGGTGAGAGTTCATGGGTACCTCTGTACGTCCAAGCTTCAAACCAGGGAGCAAGGGGGTACATGCATGGCCCCCAAGCAAATCGGGTTCTTCCCAGTGAGTCACTCGCCACCCTCTTGGTTCCTTCTCCCACCCTTGATTCCATGTTTCACTTAGTGATTGGTAAAGCCAGTCAATTGCAGACCCGGCAACGGGTAGAGAGGAACTGAGAATGACCTGAGGAAGCAGCCCAACCTGAGCACCCGCCAGTCCATCCCTGAGCTCGTTGAAGTTCACCTCCTGTCTCAATGACCATCCTATGAGTCGTCATGATCCCTCCAAGACTGCGTCTGCGACTTTGAAGGTCCAAGCCACTACAGATACTCCACCTTAGTGGCCCGTCTGCCCGTCCCATTCCATGCCAGAAGAGTTCGCATCGTCCCAAAAGCCACCAAACACTCATTATCACTAAGGTACGAGTAGTATTGCGGTCAGGCGATCCGCACCGGCCAACGACAATCATTTCCTTGAGCACACATTCTCGAAGACCCTATCGATTCTGTGTGGATAGCTATCGTCTTGCCGAGTCCATCCGTCCCCTACATTGGCTCGCTGGATCCGGCTAACCATCTTGCAGAGGGGCCTTGGTTCGCTTCTTTGGCACCAAAATCCTCCTGTTGGTCCCAATCGACGCCACGCGGCCACTGGCATCGTCGTGCGCCGCTCAAACCTCAATCGATGGCCCACGACCCCTCGACCATCCTGGGCGTTTCCGACCAGGCGCTTTGAATATCTTGTCTTGCCTGCCTTTCCTTGCGACCTCACCTCCTTGTAAAGCTCCCCGTCGGTCCTCACACTCGTTACTTCCAGATCCGGGTATTTAGGTGGCATTGGAATCTGATCCGTCGGAATTCCAACTTGTAAAATTATTTGTCCTTCAATCTCTTTCCTTGTCTGCCACTCACTCCTTTGAAGGAAATCTGGTACAGCATCGCTGGATACAAATGAAACTGTGAATACGTCACACACTCGCCACTGGATTTCACCAGCTTCTCCTTCAGAAACATAGGTTTTGGACAGGAGGAATAGCTCCCACGTCTGTTGAAGTACTATAAAGCACCTCAGAGGGACACCAAGTGTGGTGTCTTCTCACATTTGGTTTAAGACAGCCTCGAGGATCGGCGGCGCGTATCAAAGGAATATTAGCCCCAGAGGAGGATCATCTCGGTGATTACAGACAAAAATTTCCATACCTCGGACCTCTGTGAGCTTCACATCCATATACATTGTCGATCTCTTGATTTCTATAGGGACTAACGCTTCGCAGTCATCGAAATGTATTTTATCAACTTGCTATCCATCTGGATCACCGCCTCGCTGTTCACCGTTGCTTCCGCAACGCCGGTCGTCAGGAAATCGCTCAATCCCAAGTTCCTTAGGACCAGATCACCTCTTAGCAACGCAGCCTTCTCGGAAGACTGGCCTACCAATGTTGTCATGGTCGGAGGATCCCAGACGTATGGCTTCTGGGTACCCACGGACGGGACCTGGTATGAACTGGGGAACATCGAATGTCTCGGCTTGCCTGCATATGCTATTGGCGACTGCAACGACGTAACCATCGACCAGATTGGCGTCGTGGCGGGATATGGACCCTGCAGCTTCGTTGGCAACAATGGCTATTCATCCACCATTGACGGTGATGCTGGCGATGGCTACTATACCGTTGGTCCCCCCCAGAACATCATGGCTGCAGCGTGTGGCCCTTCATCATGATTGCTTCAGCCTCCTTGAGCCAGCGAGCCTGCTATAACGACTTCCACGCAGCCCTTTCTTGATGCAAAAAACGAAGCACGACAATAGACTTTTTGTTCATCGATCTACTTCGCTTCTTCTCACTCCGTCCGCCTCCCAGCAAGCTACATTGCGCGTCTTTGAATGGTGTTTCAGCCTCATCCACGCGACCGAACCAGATTCAACTTTCGTCTCCCAGAAGGATAGCTACGCCCACGAACGCAAGGACGCCTTCTCTGCCACACATGATTCGACGGCACAGGGAGTTGCTGCATCGGTTTGGGTCGGGACTGCAGACGGAATTGGACGCAAAAGTGCTCACGACGAATGATTAGTTAGTTGTCCTAGGCCCAGAGCGTCGGAGACATCAGCCAGCGGTACGCGGTACAGCGAGCGGAGCGGAGCGGAAATCTATTTTTCCAGCAACCTGACCTCAACCTCCCCAAAACCCCCCAAACTCTTTTGATACCCAGCTGCAATCTGCAAACGAGATAGCTCCGTCCAGTACAATCCAATCCAGTGAAATCAATATCTTA
>WJFF01000209.1:31892-45955 GCA_011800825.1 Fonsecaea pugnacius | reverse complement strand
TCTGGCGGTTCTGGTCTCTTCCTTCTTTCTCACTCCTCCCACACCCATAAACCTGTCCTGCCTCCTCATCTCATCCCGTCTCCTCGACTTTATTCCTACCGAAAATACAGGGACTACCGGACCCATAGTACATATGTATGTAGGTAGGCAGGTAAAAAGGAAGTAAAAAAAGAGCCGAGCGTGATATGCCATTTATTTCCCCATCACTGTTCAATCAATACATATATATGCATATGCATACGCAGCGTATATGGCTTGTGTGTATACCTGTATGAATGTATACATGTAAGTGTATCCATGTGTCATCCCTCCGAGTCTACCTCGTACATGTCCAAAGATTCAAAGACCGACTCCGGACGTCCTTCCCCAGACTCCCCAAACACGACTCGAATTTCGTCCAAGGTGGTCGCGAAGATCAGATTGTCCTCTGCGAGACTCGCAGCCCCGCTCAAAGCCAGTTTGTTCTCCATGTCGTCTCCGGCGTGGGACTGCAGGGGTTTCCAGACGACGATGCGGGTTCCTTTGACGGCGTGGTGCTCGATGATCTCTGTCACGGCCTGGACCGCACATCCGTCAATGCTGGTGCAGTGACGCATATCGAATATGAGGACGGTTTCTGTGTCCAAGTGTCGGTGTGGGGAAGGGGAACCGGCCCTCTGATGCACAGAGATTGCTTCGTGATCGAGGACCTCCAAACGATCTTTCAGGTCACTGGAATTGGCAAATGTCAAATGCCCGACGGTGGTGACGATGAGCGTCCGCATCGATGAAAGCGATGCTATGTGTCCCAGGTCGCCATCTTCTAATGCTTGCACTGAGGAGTCCCGCACTCGCACTTCGGACCGCCAGCCTCGGTGCGTCGCCCAGGCCACAATTGACCATGCGAGCCCCAGAGACATTCCCAGTGTGATGGAATGGAGGATCGTGGCCCCGAAGACCAGCGCCATAAGTGTCAACTCAGGCCACGCCCGTATCTTCGCAAAGAACACAATCTCGTGTGGACATTCTTCAATCATTGACACCCCGACAATGGCGATCATGGCTGCTAGAACCCCTCTTGGAATGTAGTAGAATGCTGGAAGGGCGAAGAAAATGCAGGCCAAGGTTATGGTGCTGAGAAGGACGTTGCTCATCGGAGTTCTTCCTCCAACCGAGTAGTTCAACTTACTTCTGCCGTAGCCGCCAAACCCGGGCAACGCAAGAAAGCAGCCGCCAACAATGTTGGCAATTCCGAGCGCGAGGAGTTCTTGGTTGGAGTTCAAAGGGACGTTAGACGCCTTGTTCGCTGCATTCGCCTTTCTCAAGCTTCTGGCTGTCAAGGAAGATTCGAACAGGCCTAGTAGAGCAATCACAAAGGCTGTGGTGATGAGACTCGAGATGTCGTCGATGTTGTGAAAGGTGAATGGCCAACGGAAAGGTATTCCAAGATTTTCTGGTTTCCGGATACGCCCGAGCACCTGAAGACCGTGCTCTTGCCAGCCAAGTAGCCATGTGAGAAACGTCGAGGTGGCAACGACCACAAATCTATCCGGGACGTACGCAGCCACAGGATACCGTAACTCCAAGAAGCTTCGAAAATGTCTAGACTCTGTCAGTCAAAGGTCTCAAGGCTTCGGATCGTGGCTTCACTTGCCTTATCACCATGACGATCGTAAAGCTGGTAATGAAGACCGCAGCAGTGAGGGGATGTGTCTTGTTGAGACTGATCAGAATGAAGAGAAGTTTCCTCGCAGGACTTCCTTCCGACACGGTTGGATCCTCTTTTGCTAATGCCCCAAGACCCAAGCCTGTGATCGTTTGTTGTATCACCACGTTGAGCCCGACAGCGCCGATGAATCCTCGCATAAACGGTCGACTGAGCACAGAGTCCACAAATCCAAGTCGGCTCAGGCCTGTCAGGAACAGCACCGTCCCCGTAAAGGCAGTGACGGTGCCGGCTATTTGGGCATTGACGGTCTGGTCCTCCTCGCCGTCCTTACCTCGACTTGAAAGCGCGACAACTGTTCCCACAAGAAGAGAGCCTGGCGCTTCTGGTCCGACCACCATCAGAGGGCAAGATCCCAGTAACGCGTAGAGGAGAGGGGTGATCACAAATGAGTACAGCCCGCTGATAGGGTGAGCGTGCCCGAGGAGGGTAAACGAGATGGACATGGGCACGTAAAGTGAAGCCACCGTCAAAGCGCCCATAAAATCCCCCGGAAACCATATCCATTGGTACTCGGGAATCCATTTCATAAAAGGCAGATAGCGCGACAGACGCGGCCTTGTACGTCCCCAGTGACTTTGTCTCTGGGCATGTGACATGGCAGTCCGCTCGGACTTTGGCAGCGGAAGCTGATGGTCTTTCGATGAGGCACTCGTGGTCTCGAAGTCGGTGTCGCGGTGGCATCTCTTGAGAAGCAGCTGCGTTTCATTTGGTACCGCTTCTTCCACCGCATAACCGGCCATGCTAACAACACAGCTCAGCTGTCTGGGTGAATGTGTGCCGCCATGGGCGGCGTCTGAGAAATAGATGGGAGACAGATATCTAGAAATTGTTGGTCTCGTGGTAAGAGCGGTAGGGCAGCTGACTGGTATGGCGACATCTCGTTAGCACCGATGTTGATTGATCGAAGAGCCCCTCAGCATCCTAAGCTGCGGAAATTGGGAACCGGTGCCGACGATTGGATCTTGCGGGGGATGGAGAAGCAGCCTGACGCAAAAGTGATTCGCATAGAGAGGGAGAGATGTGCATGTGTAGTGTCGAGCTAGGAAGACGCCCACGGCTCGTCCATGTTGCGTCTTTGGCCACACAACAACAAGGAGCCTACTACTGATCACCGAGTGCTGTGGGTGAGTTGTCGAGTTCCTCGTGCGGCCTGCGCTCCCTACGCTCCCTGCGCTCTTCCCCTCCCTGTGCCTGCGCATCTCCATCTCACCAGTCTTGGCGCCGCTCCTCGCCTGCTTCTCATGCGGTTCCACATTGAACGAGCCTCATCAAAGACCAGAAGCCGGATACCCTTTCCGCCGTGTGGAGCTCGCATATGCGTGGGCATGGACAGAAAGCTGTCGTAATATGTACCTGGGAAGGTTATGTATTTCCAATACTAATACGTCCCTCCAGCTTCTCTCTGGTCGCTGATACGCGCAGTACCCAACTCGTATATAGTCAACCTGTATAAGTACCCCATTTGCGTCAGCATCCTACATTCACAGCCGCCGTCCGTGCGATGCTGATTCAGGGCCAAGAAAAGGAATTGGCCTCATTGCCCTTTGGCCTTCTTCTCTTCTTCCCTCACGACCTCACCAACCACAATCCGACAAAGCCGTTCCGCTAACTGCTCCACGCTCCACCCCCATCTGATCTCCTGCGTCGCATCTGCTCTCATTTGCCGACCCTTGTACCATCCATGGCTGTATTCGCATTCCTGCATGAACCTCTCGAGGACCTCACACTCACCTTCCCCCACAGTCCACACAAACTCGCCGTTAACGAGTCCATTGGCGCTTTCGTCAATTACCATCTCTGTGCCCCTCAGTGCAAGCACTTCAGGACGTATCATCGCGCGAGATGGAGCGTGGAATTTAGGACGAAGTGATTTCCTGTAGATGATGTGGAGAGTGCGAAAGTGGGTGTTTGAAAAGTCGCCGCTCAGAGCAAGGGGTCTCTTGGTGGAGCGGACAGGGTCGGACGGATAGGACGGTGCGGTGAGGTATGATGGGATGGTTTGAGCCTTCGGTTCGGTCTTCTCATGAGATTCGGTCGTCGAAGGAATCGAGGCCTTTGTCTTCTCCCAGCCTGAGTGTTGAGACCGGTCTTTGTCATCGACGGAGGCGCTTGAAGGCACTGAGTGCTTTACGGAGACATGTGTTCGGTCATCACTGGGTGAGCCACGAGTTTGTGAGTCGTAGCTCGAAGCTTGATTTGAATCCCAGATCCAACTAGGCCGACTCTTGGTGGGATTGGCAACTGAGGGCTCGTCTTTCGCATTTGTTTCAATCCTCACCGCCGGTCGAGCTTCAATGGCTGTGTCAGGACGAGCGGGCGGACAGTCGGTGGATTGTCTCGGTTTGATTTCAATAGATTGCAGTTCTCGATTCAACTGCAGGCCAACAGAATCCTCAAAAGAGTCGTCACTTGCAGATCGCATGCTGAAGCTGCTTTCTTGGCCATCAACGTCCACTCCTCGGTGCCTCTGGCTAAAGACAACTTTTCTGGCCGTGTTCGTGTCGTCAAGCCTCACAATGCCCAGTGCCTGGTTGAAGCTGTAGCGAGAGCCTTTCATTGCAGAGCGAGGTGTGGGCGGCCTTACTGGAGAGCTCTCTCTGACTTCGTCGCGATCCAGTGGCTGTGCTGTAGCTTGCTCGGATCGCGGAGGAGGCGTCGATATGGATATCGAAGAGTCGTTGAAATTGACAGGTATCTTAACAGGTTGTGGGGAGGAATAGGATGTCTCCGATGTTTTGGACAGCTCGTCTGTCGAGTCGAGAGCCACGTCCAGATTGTCAAGCGTTGTTGGTGATTCCGACTCAGATGTAGGACTGGACATAACCAGCGCGACTGGGGCGTCTCCTTCTAGCTCGTCTTCGCCAGTTACAATCGTATCTGTGCTCTCCACGTTTCCGTGTTCAGAGGCCTTCCCGGTCGGCGTTCCAGCCATGAGCTCGATGTCGAACTTTCCGCTATTTCTTCTGTGTCTCAATTGTTGTCTCTTGATCTCGCCAGCGCCGAACATGATCTTACTTTCAGCCTCACGGTAAAACATCAAGCCGCTCATGTCCTCCGTAAAAGCAGACAAGAACGTGCTCTGTTCTTGCAGAGCACCAACATCCTCGCCCCTCTTCCAGGGACTTGGTATCAGACTTCTCCGAGGTCTGCTGACAACTTCCTGGGCCCGCTGCCGTTGTCTGATTTGCTCCGTGTTGGTAAAGAGGCTCTCGGTATTGGTTTGGACGGCTGACCCTGGACTTGACGAGTTCTTGGCCTCCGCAAGCCAGATATCAGTTTCATCGTCTGCTTCAAGTTCAGGATCAAGATGAGATCCTTCTCTACTTTCCGCCCTTGGAGTGGGTTGCTCTTCCTCACCGTCACTGTCAATCACAATGACCTGGCTTTCACTAGCATTTTGGATCTGCCTGGAGACTGCCTCTCTCTCCAGCTGCCATTCCCGTTCCCTCCTTGCTTGTGTGTCGAGAATGGATTTTTCGGGATACTTCTGTGTGAGCTTTTGGGGTGTATGTACCACAGCTCCTTCAACACTTGGCCCTGTGCTGTAACTTGCCTGGACCGGAGTGTGCTGAACCAGGTGTTCGCCTCGCCAGACCTGTGTACGCGAATTTTGCTCGGAATTTGCCACCGTCTTCGTCTGCAAGACTTTGTTCGACTGTGAGCTTTTCTCGTTGAAAGATGCCGATTGTTCCGCCGGAGTCGATGCCAGTCTCTTTGCAAGCTCCTCGCCGAAACGGAGGCCAGCTCTGAGCTCGCGTTGGGTTCCACAATCAAAGCCCACAAATAAACCTCCATCCTCTTCCAGGCCGGGATTGCTGGAGGAAGGTTCCTGCTTTACTACCAATACCCTCTCGCCCGAATGATCTGGGGACACTACTTCTTGCAGCGCAATACCGGCAAAGACAGCACCAGCGGAAGCACGGTGCTGATGATGCGGCGTCCTTCGAACATTGGGTCTTGGTGGCGACGGCAGCTTTGGTGATGAATATGGGAGTGGTGTTACCTTTCGTCCCACAACTGCTGATGAGGAAGGGACTTTTAAAAGAGCTTGGTTCTTCGCTGACGCTGGTGGCGAAGATGGGACAGTGCTTGATAGCTCACTCTCATCTGGCATGATGGTAGGATAAGCGATAACCTGGTCCGCAGCGGCAGAAAGCAGAGCTGTAGGATCGCTATTTGCTATCCCTTCCGATTCGGTGTTTGGTTTGGAATCATTCGTGTCTGAAGGATGAATGCTGGTGGTTGATGCCTCATCAATAGGGCTACTCAAATATCGTCTCACGGAGGGCAAAGTGTCCAGATCGATCATAGTAAATCCCTCACTTTCAAGCATAGTATCAAAGACCCCGTTGTCGTGCAAACCCGGAGCATTTTCAACATCAAGAGCTTTCCCCGCGTCGTCAGAGTCCCCATGGTAGGAGGAAGTGGGTGAAGGAGTCGGATAGCTCAGCGCGCTGTTAACGGAGACCTTCCGAACTCCCATCTGCTGCTTCATTGACGTCCCTCTTGTCTTTTCGCTTGAGATCGAGCCTTGATTTCCATGATCGTGCTCTTCAGTTGACTTGGTCGAAAGCGCTCGAGGTCTTAACGATACCTGATTAGGATCAATTTTGCGAAGTTCTGGTGACTCAGAATCTGCCGTAGCAGTATCTTGGTCCACAGAAACCCCGTAATCTTCGTCATCTGTATCTGTTCGCACCTCAAACCTGGGGGCGCCGGAATTGGACCTAGAGGACTTGGAAGGAGACGATTTCTGTGTTGAGGTTACGGCGGCAGAAACGCTCTTGCGAGAATTCCTCCTCTTTCGTGGCGACGTCTTCTGTTTCAACCAATCATCCTCTTCCGAATCATCTCCTAGAGGTATAATGTCCAAGTCTGTCACACTCTGTCTCCTGCTTCGACCAGAACTCCTGCGATCACGAAGTGGTGTTTCGCCTCTTTTTGTTTTTGTTGCATACGAATTGGACTTTCGCCCTCTTCCAGAGGTCTTTGGTTGTCCAGCCTCGGGGGACTCGCTCTGTAGTGATCTTTGGGTGGTGCGCGTTCTCGTCTTGGACGGTGGCGCGTTGCGTTCCATGTCGCCGTCTTCCGGCTCTGCCTCGACAGTCACTCTAATCTTCCAGGGACTCAAATTCTGTTCCGAAACGGCTCGGAATGGAGAGGACGGAACTGCGTCGCAGGTGAAGGTACTTGTTTTGGCAGGTCTGCTCGTGGTCTTCATGGACGTGCTGGAATGGCGCTTCGGCGCGGATTGTCGATTGCCAGAGGGGGTGCCGCCATGCGAGGGCTCATCGTTGATAGATGTTGCTAGAGGATCGGGGGAGCTCAGGTCGTTATTTGCGTAGGAAGCCACGGAGGGCGATCGGGACATTTTGTTTGTGTGGAAACCGGGTAGGTATGCGCGGATTCTTCCGTCCACGATCAATATTCAGCCCTGCAAGCACACCACCAGCATCATAAATCGGTCGATTTGAGGAAGTATAGGATGATAAGTATTCTCTGATAATCAATGCATTTGTTTATTCACCGAATGTGCAGTTATCCGCTAAGATGGGAATCTTGGAAGTTGGTCGCAATGGATTGTTTACTCCCGTTTGTTTACAATGACGTGGATTCTGCATCTTCTGATTGGTCACAGGGTATGCGCCCTCAGCCTTGTCCCGAATACTCGCCTTACCACGTACACGGTACACCATGTACTGCGCCATGTACCACGTGGCTTTCAACTTTCAAAACGTCGAGAAATCATATGTTGCGTAATTCACTGCCGGTCCAGTCGTGGGAGAAAAGATCTCGTAGTTGCCGACCCCCCATTCGGGATGATTGACCCCGTCAATCCAGGCCTGAGTCTCAATCACAATGCACCCGTGCTGATTTACAAACTTGGTTGCCCCTTGTGTGCCGTTGTTTCTTTGCTGCTGGCTTTGCTTGACTGGGATCGTACCGTTTTGGCCATTGCAGGTGTATATCTGGAGACCTTGTTGGTTGGTTGACACGTCTAGCTGGATGCCAGTAGTCTCCGACCACAATGTGAGCACTGGGTAGTTTGAGGATGTCGGGCCTGCATTGGTTGGTCTGTCCAGGATGAAAGCATTGTCGATTCCAGTGCAGCCTTCGCCACAGATTCCGGTAGCGTTATCTACTGCGTCTCTCAAAAGCTTAGGAGAACGAAAGTCCAGGGCTGAAACGTTCGACACAGATCCCAATGCACCAGTAGGGATCAAGATAGGGTCCACGATAATGTATCGGTCAGAATATGGCATCCACAAAGTAGTATCGTTCAAAATTGTCGCCTGTTGGAAAGCATTGAGATTCCAGTAGATGTGGTTTGCCAACATGATGGGGGTCTCTTGATCCAACGCTGATGAAACCATGCTGCTCGTCAATCGCGGTCTGACTTCACCCTGCGGACCACTTGGGAATGTCTCCAGCGTGAAAGTGGCGGTTGTCAATACTGTGCCTGGAAAGCCCTGGAAGCCAGTGTCAAGTAGGCTGAATGTAATGCTTGAGGTCGACGAAGCTACAACGGTCCAATTCCGTTGATCATATCCAACTGTGCCCCCGTGGAGAGTGTCAGCGCCGGCATTCTCATTTGCAGGAATGTGATAAGTCTGTCCATTCAAGGTAAAGGTGCTGTTCTTGATCCGATTTGCGTAACGGCCTACCACAGGGCCAAAGTAGGTCTGCATTTAGATTGAAACCTCGTGTCAGCAATCAGAGCAAGCTCAGATTTCGACTTGGGCAGCACGACCACTGGTCAAACTCGGAACTTACGTGATTTGTTTCTGTATCGGTCAGATACTGAGTTGCATTGTCGTATCCAGCCACAATGTCTTGATAGTCGCCGTTACGGTCTTGAACCAGTAGTGAGGTTAGGCGAGCTCCATATGGAATGAATTTCGCCGTGACATTCTCCGCGGCCAGGGTATACACGGAGAAAGGATAGGCTCCTGTTGGTACAGAAGAGTTGGAGCTATTCTGAGCCAGAACGGGAACCGCAATTGCCGATGCCAGGATAAAGCAGGAAAGTTGCGACCACATTTCCACAAGAATGGCTCGTGGCTCAATCGTTTACCAAGTTATCTCAGAGCCAACGGAACGAGGAGAATGGCAAGGTAGAGGCAGAGAAACCATTCGATTTATACTTGGCGGGAGTTGTAATGGAGTTGGTCTGCAGGTTACATTGTAGTGATCCATCCGAAATGCTGCAGTAGGTTGGGTTGATGATGATCCGATGGTGGAGCTGTATGACTCTCCACCACCAGCAGGCTTGTGCTTCGATCCTCTGGGAATCTGATGGTGGAAGCCCAAAGCTCAAAGGACAAACTGTGGGGAAGCAAGAGACAGAGGAGGTGTGTGGCCAAGTCTGGGGAAATCAATGACACCTTTCCTAGTGGCGCCGTCGATCATGTTGTTAATTGGTGTCACCAGGTGTTGCGCCTTGTCGTTCTCGGTCCATTGAGCGCCGGGATGCGGATAAAGGCTCCTTCGAAAGCAACCACCGGCATCTTGCCTACTTGGGTCCTGCAATACGAATAGGATGATTGGGAAAAGTTCAATGTGTTTGATTCAATGCATGTATGTAGATTCTAGGCATGTACTTTCGCCATCTTCAATTTGATAGTATCCATTTGCTGTTGTCCACATGGTTGTGCGCCCCATCCCCTTCATTTTTATCGTGAGCCAACTCTCATCGTCCATTCCAATCGTACTTATTCTCACGGTACCCCTGCAGTCTTCCTCGGATCCACATCCACAAGGTGAATATCGAGATACACCGGCCAATCTGGTGCCAAGTTGCTTCGTGACTCTGATAAAGGCTTGAGCGCATCCTCAACGGCCCTCTTGTCCATCTGGCCTTTGGGCTGACTCTCAATTTGAGCAATTTTCAACAGATCCTCCTCAAGCTCTTCGGCCATCAAGCGGCTAGGTTGAGGTAGGAATGTCCCTTGGCGACCTTGATGGGTGTGCAATGTTGCGTATGGGAGTGCGGGACGTGTCGCCGCTTTCTCGGCCAGGTCACTCAGAGCATTGAGCCCATTCATGGCACCTATTGTTCGGGTTGATCTTGTGACATGCACGGTCTGACTGGCGGATCGATCCATCTCTGGAGCTTCGAGTTCTTCGTCCTCCTCAGACCCCGAGTCGGCAGATCCGTGGTCATCGTCCAATTTTTGGCGCCTTCTTGTGTTGCTGGTTTCGCCTTCCTTTCGTGAGGTCGAAAAGAAATGACGGGCAGCGATTTGTGCTTGATGCGATTGGAAGTTGAGTTCTTTGTCGGTGAAGAGTGAGTGGATGGAATACAATGGCGCAGTTTGATTTGCAAGTGCTGCACGACTGCGGTCTCCAGGCGTGGAAATGCCGTTTCGTGACGGAGAGCCGACATCATCATCTACAAGCTTGCGCTTGCGCTTGTTTGTAGCGTCTGCAACCCCGTTCATGTCCTCTTGCTCACGGTGCCTGGTAAAGCGTGTCTTACGACTCGTGTGGTGGCCCCCGGGACTCGCTGGGTTGGTGATACTGAACTGACTGGGGTGAAGGAGCAGTGCATTGGTGTCCGCAATGTCGAGTTGTTCCTTCTCCTTCATCAGACGCTGTCTTTTGCTGGATAGTGCTTGAAACAATCGTTCTCGCAGCGTCGAGGTCATGTGTTCGCATTCTTCCGCAGCGAGGTGCAGGCGGTAATCACATTCATATTTCAGTCTCTCAAGACGGGCATTGTGATTGTTCTGTCTCATGGTTAGTATCACAGTCTAGTGAGCCACATCAGACGTAATTTACCATAAGTTGTATGAGAGCTAGTTCCTTGGCCTCCTTCGCATCGTTGATCTCATGTACAAATTCCGCGTACCATTTTCCTGCCAACGAAGACATTTGTGACTGATACGGCGTACCTGACGCTGCCAACTCAGCAATCCTAGCCACTTCTTCTGGTGAATCTTCCAGAGGCTCGGGTTCGTAGGGGTCGGCTTGGGAAATGAGGCTCATGTCATGCTGCAGAGCAATGAGCTGTTCTCGGTAGTGCTGCTCCCGGTTGTTATTCAACTCATTGTGTAGCTCTTGCTGCTGCGCGACATGCTGACTCCTGCGCTTGTCTCGCTTCGACATTGGTTGTGCAGGAGGAGTGGGCGACCGACGGTGGGAATATGCGCCTCCGTCTGGACCAGCCAAGGGAGACGCTGGGGAGGGTGAGTAGGCCATTGTTTGAGACAAATCGACAGATTCGAATACAAGATCGTCCCCTAGACGACCTACAAGGGATGCAAGAAAGTTTCTAGATATGAGATAACAAAGCACAGCTGCTGTGTGAGAAAATTAAGGTCAAAGGGGAGTAGGAGAGATGCGATTCCGGGGTTGACGCACAGTGGGTCGGCGGCCGAGGGGCAAAGGTGCAAAACATGGCAAACATGACAAACAGTCGAATCAGGTGGCACCAGTCAAAACTCATTGAATTGAATTGGTGACAACAATAGGAATGCTTCACTTCTCCCTTTTCGGCGCCTATTATCGGAAGAAACAAGATTGACCATCTGTTCGAGTTCAATGATAGGCCTATTCATGCTAGATTCCATGCACAATTCAGCTCTCTTCCCAAAATGGATCTTCACACCCCGTGGTCTCGGCCAGTGGGAGTTCTCTGGGCATGCCACGCACCACGCTCAAAAGTATTGCCTTGATTCTGCCTCAAGAGGTGGGACCATATCTGTTGTGCAACGTATTCTCCTTCTTTCGACCACCACTAGGCTTGCAGCATCACCAGTGCGCTCATTTTTCATGCGAGATGCAGATTCGAATGACAGACAACTGCGTTCAATTTGCTTGAGCCGGTGAAAATGACACCAAGCACTCCACCAAGTTGGGAAGACCAAGCAAAGTCTTAGGTGAGCTCTTCTATGCCCTGTAACTGTATTCATCGTAGCACATCCAGGTCGTTCGACTCGAGGCCAATCGGCGGCATTGTCAGGCCTCCTCACCGCTCCCGCCTCTAGAGTTGGTGCGAGCCTCCAGACGCCAAACACTCGGCTGACCGTTACTCCGCTACCCCTCTTCAACCCAACGGTTGTGTACATGAGCCATCCTCCTTCCTACTTGCTCACCCAGCATTTACAAGGCTGAAGGTTCAAACCTACGTGTCGGACCCTTCGCCATTGGAAAGAGCAGGAGCATATTATCAAGCAGCACATCGCAGTTGCTACGTAAATACTTTTGTTGTACAAAAGTCTATTGCAAGAGCATCGTTGTACTGCCGACCCTTGGCACGGTTGCTTTTGTTACTTGCATTCAAGAACTTATTGCACCTCATATCTCTATACTAACAGGACTTCCTCTTTCCTACATCATCCGACATGGCTCCGACAGTTATCCATTCCGTCGTCTTGTTTGACGGTAATACAACTCACTTGAACGCAACTGTTGTCTTCAATTCGGACAGCGGCAAGATCACATCTGTCTCGACCGGTTCTGGCAGTTATCAATATCCTCAGGGCGCAACGGTTATTGATGGGACAGGCCACAGTCTTATTCCAGGGCTGATTGATACTCACATACATTGCACCAATGTGCATCTACCTCCCGGAGCCGACGACTCGATGATCTTGCGATCTCCTCTGAAATGTGGCGTCACGACCGTCTGCGACATGCATTCTGACCTGTCAATGGTACAGAGATGGCGCACGGCCATTGCTGAAGAGCTTGCACAAGCCAAGCAAGCTGGCGGAACAGTCGCTTTATCAGACCTCAAGAGCTCGCTCTATGGTGCCACGATTGAGGGAGGGTGGCCCAAACCGATCGTCCTGTCGGGTCATCCCACGGAAGAGGTCAGTGTCTAGTTCACCAGTACTTGCCAAGTTCGAATGATGGCAGGACTCTGTGTCTGTATGTCCACCCCACTGACTGCTTACAGGTGATTGAAATGGTCAAGAAATGGCCCAATTTGACACCAGAGACTGCATCTGATTATGTCAAGAATCACAAGGCGAACGGGGCAAACTATATCAAGCTAATGCAGGAGAATTGCTGTTCGCTCGCTCTTCCCACGGATTCGATACCGGTTGCTACCCTAGAGCTCCAGACCGCGGTTGTCAAGGCTGCCCACGAGAATGGTCTTCCTTGTGTTGGTCATGCATTGAGCGCTGACATGACCGAGATTGTTCTCAAGGCCGGGGCGGACGGACTTACGCACACCTTCATCGATCAACCATTGCCGGAGAACATCATGGCGCTATACAAGGAGACGAACGCTTTTGTCATCCCTACATTGGTTGTATTGGCTAGCTTGACAAACGAACTACAGGACGTGCGGGAGAGGTTTGCTGATCTCGCTTTCAAAAAGGGGGTCATCGACGAGGTGACCAAGCAGAACATGATTGAAGTGCTCGGGATGAAGGCTCCAACCGCCAAACTGGAATATGCATTCGACACAGTGACCAAGCTGAAGAAAGAAGGCATCGATGTCGTTGCTGGGACAGATGCCGTCGCGGGCCTCAAGGGCACTGGAATCGGACCCAGTCTGTGGATGGAGCTAGAGTTGTACACGGAAAAGTGCGGCTTTAGTACCACGGAAGCTTTGACTTCTGCAACGGCAACGGCTGCGAAGAGGTTCGGTTTCGCTGATCGTGGCGAGGTATCAGAGGGCAAACGAGCTGATCTTGTCCTCGTAAAAGGAAATGTCACCGAGAAGCTGCAGAATCTGTGGGAAGGTGAGGGCATCGTCGGAGTGTGGAAGGAGGGTTTGAAGGCTGCTTAGATTTGCTGGCCAAAGCATGAACAGACAGGTCAAATACGTCTTCCTCGTGCATAGTCGTTCATTTCCTCAACAGACTCCTCGCTCTTCTATTCAATTTTGTTCACTCACAAGAAGCTGAGACGGTGCGTGGGAGGTTCCGTGTGGGTTGAAGGAGAGTCCAGAGGACAGCGTATTTCGTTTGCAGCCAATCTGACCCAGCAGGAGAAGCTGAAGCGTAGACTGACTCTGGATTGAGCATCATCGCAGCATTATTTGAGAAGAGACAATGTAACGACGACCTGTTGGCGAGGGGGTTGGTGTGGACGCCTAAGGAGCGCAAGGATTGAGTGGGACTTTGGTCTAGCATTGTGAGCAAGGATGGCACCGTCGTGTGTGGTTTTTGCGTATAGCTTTCCTGCCGAAGTCGTGGCGATGTGATCGTGTTCATTCATGGATGGGTGTGGAGGGTCAGAAGATCGATGAATGGTCCGTCTAGCATCTGGCATGCAAGGGCAAGAGTTGAAATCCGGGGTTGATGAGACTGTATTGGACGATTGGTTACACAGAGATGCGAAGGGTGGCATGCGCATTGATAATAGTGTTTCTCATCAACTACAAAATAGATCGGGC
>WJFF01000209.1:14548-27556 GCA_011800825.1 Fonsecaea pugnacius | reverse complement strand
GAGCCGCTAAGGCTGCTTTGTTGTGGTTTTTGGTGAATCTCATCTTCTGCCGGACCTTGGGTGCTACCGCCTGTGAGGTAGCCTAGAAATTTCCTCACACTTCCCAGAATGCCAGCTGGGGTTGGGGTTGGAGGTGTTGGAGCAGGTGTTCTCGGTTGCTGAGGTCTCGGTCGCTCTTGTGACCTAGGACGTTCTTCTCGACTGGTCGGGCTGTGTTCGGGGCTCGTGGGCTCGAAAGCGCGCTGGAAGAAAGGAGACTCGTGGCGGGAGGTGAGTTTGGGGGGCGCAGAGGTCAAGAGGCTTCGGTTTCGAGTCTTGGAGAACAAGAATTTTGGCTGTTCGGGAGTGACAGCCTTACGCCGCTTCGTCACGTTCTGGTCGACGCCGTCGTCTGTTTCTCGTCGCCGTTTTGTGCTCGGGGGCTCTAGGTGGCATTGGCATGTTAGCTCAGCGTCCGTCTGGGTCGACGCATCTCTATACTGGGGTCTTGCTCGGGTAGATGTCCCAATTTCTTTCACCTCCGTCAGGGTAGACGGGTCCACGGCGAGAGATGAGCGTGTAGGGAAATCAGAAGGGAAATGGGGAGAATAGAAGAAAATAAGAGGCGCCAGGGACGCAGTGCAGCCAGCTGAACGCGGTTTTCGCTCACGTTTGGGGGGTTGATATTCCGAGAAGCCCTCGGGACGGGCGCCTTGTCCACGGGTATGGACCATGATTCACCACTGGAGTGTTCTTGGATGCTGTTTGTGGGTGCAGGGACCGGTACGAGCGACGGTAACGACAACAATTGAGATGAACGGGAGTCGAAAAGTTGACTACCATGTTGGGACTAGTGCAATATGTCTTGGCACCAGCCTCGGTGTCGCTGCGGCTTCCGACGAGCATAGAGAGCACTTCAGCCGCTGGTTTCCTACTAGCCATCTGGGGATGTCTCGGGTCTGTAAGATGGTCTAGGAAACCTTAGAATGTCCTTCTATCACCCAAGGCCAGAATGTCGGCTTTATCGCAAACATGGAGACGAAAGTACTTGCAAGAACCCAAAGGGAGTATCGTCCGTTTTCTTCCACTCCAACCCCAGCATCATATGTATGGAAGGTGCACAAGTGCGTCTGCTTATTGATAGGACTAATGAAACCGGCTCCTGTCGTCTTGGCCCTCTTTCGACGAGGCGTCTCTCTCCTCCGGCTATGCAGAGCTTCTGATATGCAAAGTGGCTTGTCGTTCTACCCAGATACTCTGTACAGGTGCCATCATCTGCTCTTTAATCGCACCCACTCCCGCTTGCAACGTGGGTTTCACGACAGATTTCTTTCATCGCCTAACTTCCACTGTCATTTGCACTCCCTGCTACCTTTTTCGCGGCCCTTTCACTCTTTCCCTTGATGAATCCCGATAGATCGCCCACGGGGAGTGTGAGCGGGAAGTCGACGCATTCCAGCAGTTGGACCGTGAGCAGATACCACACCATCATCGTAAGGGCCCATGTGAAAGCTCCCGCGGCCTAAAGTTAGGTAAAAAGAGGTCAGCATGGGGCTTGTTTGACGTACGAGTAGTGGCGCTCTGTGTGGCAGAGGCCATAGAGTGTGGGGGAAGCTTGTGCACAGGTCCAAGGCGAGGAAAAGGGAGGCAATGCCACAAAACTTGGGACGAACTCACTATAGTCAACTTGTTGCCAGTGTCCGCGTTTCCGAGTGCCAGATGCCAGAAAGCGCCTGCGGCACATCCAAAGGCGAAGATCAGGGTGAAAAGGGCAGAGAAGAAGACAATATTGGTCCGCAAGGCGCAGATGGCGAAAATTGTGGTGATCATGGCGAGGGAGAGATAGTAAAATCCTGGACACAGAAGGGACTGAATTAGTGGCAGGTAGATGGTTTTGTGACCAGGATAAAGGACACGTACCAACAGTAGCGAAATAGGCCGGTTCAGTCATGCCATGAAAGCTATCTCCTGTGGTGGAGTATTGAATCCCGACCCCAAACCAGGGAATGAGTTGAGTGCCAGCCACGATCCAGAAAGTGCCATAGGTGAAGAACAAGCACATGGAGAAGGTGTTGCCCAGAATCCATTCGCCGATAGCGCCCAAGATCTGGAGAACACCGCCGAAGAAGATCATTGTTGGACTGTGGGGACACTGTCAGTCGTTCTGGGATAGCCTCGCAGCAGGAGAGTCTCTTTCAGAAACATGAATGGTGTCTTCAGGTCTCCTGAAAAGCAGGGAAAGGCACTCACATAATGGCACCTCCCAAACCTCCCGCACCACGCCAGCCCATATTTGCGGCAGCATATGGAGTTGCGGCCATGACGAACCCAATGAGAGCGGCGGGTGTCGGATTACCAAACTAGTACAGAGGGTAACTGTGAGACAAGCCAGCTAGAACTCGTGCATTGAGATTTTACCTTCTTCCTCAAGTCTCCGGGGACATTTCGCTCAGGTGAGAGATAGAGGGCTTCGAAGACATCGCGAGGGAGAAAAACACTGTCTGCGGTCTGTACACGGCGGAGGAAATCTTCCTTTGAATTCAAGTGGTTCAAGGGGGTGACTTTGTTGTCCTCCATTGTCAATAGAGTATGTACGCGTTGGCCTTGAGTAGAGCGAAGGGAAAAACGACTATCTCCTGGATTCTTTGAAGTTGAAAGCAAGGAACAAAGTCAAAGTGCTAGGGAATGGAAAAGAGAGCGGCAAGAAGCAAGAGGAGCGTTTGGGTAGCCGGTCTTCTTCAAACTTTTTAAACATGTGTCGGACTTTCCACTTCCCTGGATAGTCAACACGGTAAATGCAATGAATCCACACTGGTTGGAGTACTTCCGTTCAGGACAATACGAGTAGTCGTAAGCCCGCCATGTGCGGCCCAGCAGCGGGGAGTTAGCGGCAGACCGCGACTGGATAATACAACATCTTTGAGCCCCGTGGGGATTGTAGAATTTTGCCCTGAATCGCGTCGAGGAGCCACTAGGCATACGGAGGGAGGGCATTCTGCGGTGGAAAGCGGGTTTGCGTCCCTTGAGCTGTGGGGATGGCTACCTAGCTAGGCAAGGGCAGCCTTTGTCACGGTTGGTCACAACAGGTGATGCTGGGGTAGAAGGGGAATCGGTCGTTCATTCTCCGTCAAAAGGACCTGTCCACTGGCAGCAAGGATTTATGCAGCCGTATGCAGAGTGGTATGAGAGTCACTGGGGACAACCCTCGCTCGATCGAAGCAGGGCATAGCCACGAGGAAAAGCGAAAGAGACCTGAGTGGTAGGCTGCCTTGCGATTTCGCCAAACGTGCTCCAGGGTCTTGAGATCTCTGCTTGTTGCGACGATCATTCCCAATTCCCGGCTAGGTCTGCACCTGGATAGAGGTTTGGGTCTCTGGAATGCCCGGGTGAGCGCATGTCAGGGTATTCGAGTTGGAGAAGAAGTAGCATTGGACTTCGCGGAAGTTGAAAACGCCACATCATACGTTACAGCTTGCGGGGAGATGGGGGTGGGGAGAGTGGGAGACTAGCGGACAACAAAGAGAGCTTCTTGGAGGATTACCGGATCAGTTTCAGAAGGCGGTGGAAGAGTTGATGCGGTTCTGAAGTGTAGCAAGTCAAGGAGTGTATGAGAGATGAAGTTCAAAGAAGATTTGGTTGTCCAAGAAATCGCCAAGTGATGCTATAGTCAAAGTACATGGCACCACCAGGCACTTTATTATGATTACTCGCTTTGTTGGAATACGAGGTCGTGCTACTGATAAGGGACCTGCCGAGGCAGAGCATGAAGGAGTCAGTGCGCCATTGCTTATCTACCTGACTACGCGGTACATACATTGAAGACGTGGAAGAGGATTGCTGATACAATCTGCTAACCAAGTAGGTGTCGAGGTTGGTTTTGACGGCCTTCTCTATCTGCCCTTGCCCAACTGGTCTATCTCAGGCTCTCAACTGGCAGGGCGGCAGGGATATCCTCTGAGAAATGTGCATTTTCCTGTAGATGCATCATACAGAGCACAATGCAGGGTCGAGGTCTGCCTTTCCAGATTTAATAGCGATCTGGACCATCCATGGTGCTGGACTTGGACTGTGTCAATTACCAGTACCAGTGGCATATTAGCCCATATAGAACCGAGTTAAGAGGCGCAACGATTCAGGCGAAGAGATTCCGGCACATGGCGGCAAAACGAATGTGGGGTGACCTCCAAGGGACGACTTACCCCAGCGTCGCTAGCGTGATGTACTCCAAAGAAGGATAAAAAAGGCCTTCGGACGTGACATGGCGGAGGAAAAATGGCCGGGCGGCCGTCCGGTAATAATGCAGGATGGTGTCGGACCGCTCCCGCCCTGACAATAATGATCCCACAGACCTTCACAGGCGGAGTGTCGCCTAGGGCAGTAAGACAACTATGTATAAGCACCCACCGGTTGCTGACCAAGTAGCATAATTATGTATTTTGAAACCAGCTTCCGTTTCTTTCGACAAGGTATCACGACTGGGAGCTAAGGCCTTCTGTCACAACACCAGGCCTGAAATCAGAGTGATGACAAGCAGGGTTGAGAGTCTTATTATACGGCGACCAGGGCCGTGCAGCTCAGCAACTGCTTGATTCTGCGTCCCGCCTTCAACACTGAGAGCGCCGCCGAGATATGGCTGAGAAGGTGGGAGAGACACACTCGCATCCTGGCTCGTCTGATTCTGCAGGAAATTGTCTCGGAGAGCACACGATGGGCGAGTGCCTCTGGCTGCCAGCTGCGTGGTGTTGGGAATGGAATTGGTGACTTGGATGGGGAGGTTGAAGATCGTGTAATATGCGGTTCCATTGAGTCGAAAGGACTGATGGATCGAGACCTGTTGCACAGTCAGTATCATGGGCAGTGCAAAAGGAGCGGCGGTGACCGCACGTTATACGAGCCTCTGTCAGAGGAAGCACCCGAATCCTTGTCACCATCACCGACGAAACAGTCAGGCCAAGCCCAATTAACATGCTTCACAGTACTGCCATTCTCTTGCTCCATGATCTCCTCACATCCCGCATTCTGAAAGCCTTGACTGGTTGTGGAGTTACAATGAAACTCTGGTGCTTCCGGGCCATCCCTCAACCAGCCATGACTTGTGCCATTGGATATTGTCAAGTTGAGGCCTGTAACATAGCTGAACAGGAACATGGTGATATTGAGGATGCCGGTCTCAACACTGGGAGAGTACGGAGGCTGGGGGATGCGGCCATTTCCTGAGATATCGATGGCGACTTGGAGGAAATCTGTGTACCACAGTCAGTGGCGCGAGATCACATTGAGCAATCCTATAATATGTGTGCTAGTGTAGATGTCATGCCGAAATGTACTCACCACCTCCTTCAGGCGTGAATGGTTGAGGCGCATCAATTATCGCTAAGCCTGGTGTGTATATTTGACCGTTGACAATGGTAAAATTTGCTGCAGCTTGGACGCAAGTAATAGTCAATATCACGCAAGTGAGCACCAAAGCTCCAGGTACAGTACGAACAGCGACTGAAGTCCTCATCTCGACGAAATGTAAGCTCTTGACATGACGGGACACTTCATGAGGTTCAGCGGTACTGCGGATGCGAAGTCGTCTGCCGCGACATCGCAAAAGTTGGCAACTGTGGTTGGCATGGCCATCAATTTGCTTGAAACCGCGACGCGAAACCGGCTTCTGGTACCCCCTGGTCAGTCAATTTCCTGCCTTCAATTCCTTGGTCGACGACCGGCCTCTTTTTCAGATAGACATTGTTTTGTGTGTTTGGGCTTCCAACATAAGAATCCAACACTACTGAGTCTTCGAAAGGAGACGAAGGGCCCTGAGCACAATGATATCTGAATAAATCACAATAAATTGTGGGCAATGGATCGTTAATGGCGGCGGGGAAACTTTGGGTATTTGTGGCTCTCACGTGATCACAATTTTCAATGCAGCCCTGGAGCCACGGAGCTTTCATGAAACTCTTCCACCAACTACGGTATCCTCATTATCGCCATTCCAAAAGATTCCCATCTAGCTGAGATGGAGCAAGTCTGCGCACGCTGTGCGCGACTTGGGCTCAGGCCCAAGTCTTCTGCTCTATCCATTCCACTAGCCGCCAGTGCTAGAGGGTTCTCGAGCTCGACAGTCTCACACGATCAAGGTAGCACTCACATTTCCCAGTCTGCACCGCATCATCTAGAGGCCGTGACAATTGACATGAACTTTATCTAGGCGATCAAAAGCCATCCCGCCAGCCAAATGACAGGCCTGTACCTGGCACCTCCCTTCGCGGCGCGCTCGATAGAAGCACTCCCAGTGGATCGGCATCCCGACCGCAGGCAGGTCGACCTGCAGGTCCAATTCTACGACGCACAACTACACCACGAACACAAGCTTCTGGTCCAACGGGGACCGCTGCTCGCACCGGGGCCGTTCCTGGAGCGGGAGGGGCAACGCGTGCACCACCACCTGGTCGTCTTCTCCAACGCACAGGAGCTCCTCGTCAAGGCCAACAGTCTCCAGTCCGACGAACGGCTGGTGGGCGGGGCCAACAACCACAGCAGACGCAGTATGGCGCGCAGCAACAGGCTCAACGACAAGGTCAATCCAGGGGATCTGCACCTGCCGGCAAACGCACCGACCGCCGAGTCCGCCGCCTCGTGGAGAAGACGAAGACCTCCCTTGCCGAGGAAGAAGACGCGGCTGCCTTCGCCGCCGAAGACCTTCCCAGCCGTGTCGAGAATTACATCAACACAATCGTCGACCCTCCCGCGAACCCGACAACGGAACTGCCTCACTTCCCCGGAGAGGAGCTCTCCGTGACGGAACTGCGCAAGGATTGGCCAAACACCCCGCTCACCAACTCGGGCCTGGTGGAAAGCGTGCAACAAAGGATCGAGTGGCTCGCGCATCGCATTCCGCACGGTTACCAGACGCCCGGCCAGCTGGCGGAATGGTACACCAAGGGGTACTTTACGCGCTTCGAATCCGAGGCGGAGAAGGAGGAGGTCTTGAAGCTCGCGCAGGAAGCGGCCAAGCTGGAGGCCGACAAAGAGACCGAGAAGACAAACGTCGAGGTCCAGCCCAAGGATGTGGCCTTTGAGGACGTGGTGGCCCGCGCCGCCGAGCGCAAGGGTCTCGCCGACACCTACGTGCGTGGCGTGTACCCTGAAGTCAAGAAGCAGAAGATGCCGTTCTTGGATCAGATTGTGCGCAATCTCAACAATAACGCGACGTTCCCCCACGGAAAGACGGAGCATTTCATGCAGACGGTCCAGAAGGTCATCGTGTCGCGTGCACAAGAGGGCGGGCAGACTCAGAAGAGAGCCGAAAAGTAGGGACACTGTAAACTATACACACATGCAGGTAGAATAGTAGAATGGAGATCTTTTTTGAGGTACATAGTAATTTCCACGACCTGAACTGGAAGAACTGTAACTCTCAAAAATATCATAGCTGAGCCGCACAAAACCCTGGCTGGTCATCGCTATGGAATGGTCAACAACAAAGAGAATGGTCAATGTGAAATCGAACGTAGTGCAACGTGCCAATCAGCCGATACATCTTTCCTGGCGCAATCAGCCCGAAAGATATGAAGAACCCTGGCTCTCTGATCCATCCCCTAGGCTTCGACAAGTTCGAAGTCCCCCCATCAACTAACACATCGCATCGCTGTTTTGTCCCAAGCTCAGTTGCAATGCCGGGAGGCAGACATTATTGACGAGGATTTGATCTCGACACAGCGGGCAGGTTGACTTGCCCTCGTGAATCAACCAGACAACCAGGCACTACCTGTGGAATATGTGACTGCACGGCAAGTTGTAGACATATTCTGCTCTGCCAATGGGATCCAGCTGGCAAATGGCACATTCGGATGTCATGTCCTCTATACCGCCGGTATCTCCCTCAAGTTCTTTGAACGTAACCAATGGACATGGTTTCATCGCGTATTCTTCGTTGTCGAATATGCATGCCTCTTGGACTTCAAGGAAGCGGTATTGCTCCAGTATGAACAGGCCAAGAAAGTAGATTGCTGGCAAAACATTTCCGTGCATGGTGACTGACGTTATTCGTAGGACATGTATCTAAATGGCCCAAGTCACCAGGACACCGTAGTTGATTGCTTCAAAGGTGGTCACAGTTGTAGGTCTCCATCTTGCTGTAAGCTGGGGGACCTGCACAGTATTGATCACTGTGAAACAGACCAGCTTCTTCATGTCGTTCAAAGCAATCATGGTGAGCACGGGTGCCAGATTGATGAATTTGAAGCAGAACTGGTCCTGACCGCTCAGCTCGTGGTCGTCTCTGGGGAATCGAACCCCGTCGAACACTTTGCAAAGGACACCAACTTTGCGAATCAAAGAATGAAAATGATAGCGAAGGGCATATTCCGTCAGTCCTTTTGTTTTTGCCGTGATGCAAGGTGATATGCATAGAGAGAGTTCATAGAGAGTGTCGTCTTCTTGTTTTTTGACCTCGTCCATATTGTGTGGTGTGAAGGAAAAAGCTGACGATGATGGAGATGAAAACAGCAGAAATAAAATAAAGGGAACGAGTGACGGTACTCACTGACTAAATGAAACAAGGGTATAGAAGATATGAGCTATCGAACGATATTAAAGACTGCTGTGAAAAGATCCGAGAAGTGGATGAAGATATGTGCGGACAGAGGATGAAGGATGTCTGTTTGGATTGATGGGAAGGAGCATTCTAACCTCATTGCCATTTCATTAGCTTGAGACTATTTCCTGGCATTGAAGAGGGACTACAGCAAATTGAGCTCGTTCTGGAATCAGACCAGCAGCAGGGGAAGACGTACGACAAATCAACATACTGATTTCAAGGCTGCAGATTATGCTTCCAGCTCCATTTTCATTTGATGCCGGTCCATCATGAAACCATCATGCTCCTACCTTGTCCGTCATCCTCCACATTTGTATATGGCCACTGACCAGCACTTCAGGGAAGATCATCTGATCCACGGTACAGACGCCAGTGACTCTTTCGAAGGCGTTGTTTTGTCACCAAACCAGTTCTCCCGTACTTGACCCTTTTGCTTGGTGACTGGACTTGTTTGGTATTCTCCATGGTTGACCCGACCAGATGCGCTCTCCTGTCAACTCGTTGGGAATAATTTGATGCTTTTTGAACTGCTCTGCTTTCGCTTACTCCAGTCCTCTGCGCTCGAGGCTTTCTGATATCGTTCTTCCTTGATCGATCCGCAATTGAGCCATTCAGAGGTGCACCAGTGTCGATGTGTATGATTGCGTCAGACACACACACAGGTTCATGGCATACCGGGCATTGGCTGAAATTGGCAATAAAATCCTCCGCACACAGCAAATGAAACCAGTGGAACTTGCTGCAAGGGAGGTATAACAGGGTGTCGGAACCGACCACCTGCTTCTAATAGAGCACACAATCTGAGCCGGCCAGGCCAGGCCCAGCCTTTAGGAGCCATTGTTGGAATTTTGTGTTCGTGCGGAAACGTCTTGGGGATCCTGGATGGAGGAGTATCGTATCGAGGAAATCGTTCTCCTCCTCGAGTCGTGAGAACATCATCCTAATGTTCGCCTTCAATCTTTTGAACAAGGCAACTAAAGTAGTCAAGAGGTAGCCGAATCGTTGCCAAAGGCCTGTCGAATAATTAGGGAAGATCCGCAGCAATGAAAAGAATGCAGCATCAGAGGTATGAAGTGTGCGAGAGGCACCACAAAAAATGAGGATTCTAACTGAACTGCATACATTGAATACCCAGCCGCCTTGTCAACCAGCCAGTCAACACCGGAAATGCCAGAACCACGAGGAGCATAAAGTAAAAGTAAATCGCAGCGCCAATTCTCCGAAGACACAGGACTGCGTCTGAGATGCTGCGGTCAAATAATTGAATTCCAGTAGCGGCTAGATACCGACGCAGCAACCGAAGCTCAAGGAAGACGTGGTGGATGACGAAGGGGAGGCATTTAAGAAATCCTCCAACCGGCGCGCCCTGCAGAAACTTCAAAGACGCACCAGCCATGATCTCCGTAGAATTTATTGAGAAGATGACAATGCTCTGGGTGGAGTGGAACAGGCAGAACGACACAAACACAATGCAGACCTGGATCAAGGTGGCCAAAAAGCGGACGAAGGGCGGCATCGTGCTAAATGAAGATGTTTCTTAACGCTTCTGAGACGAATGAAATGGCAAATCGGTAGATAAGAGAATGAGGGCTCTTGAGATGCAATGCTTGACAAGCTAATGACAAGTTCAGCCAGGGAGAACAGATGTGCAAAAAAAGGTATCCATGTAGAGATCCAGCCTGGGCCAGGACGTAATTGCCATGTTCCGATGTTAGGTCTAGCGGTACTGTGGAAGCTGCAACGGGTATAAGTGCGTCAATATAGAGGTCGCGGCACAAGCATGGCGTGGTCTGGAAGGAGTTAGTCGACGGCTCTGTCGGCTTACCATGGGGACCACTCTTGTATCAAGGTTGTTTAGAGGTTCAAGTTTAGAACAATCTTATATAGCACGTGTGAAGGTACATGCGTTATCGCTATCACCACGTGATCTTATTCTCCTCATCGCTTGTCTTGATGACGGAATCATTGCATGTGAACGGTGATCGCTGTCTGAATAAATCTCAACCTGTCCACTTCATACCCAGTATATAAGGACAGCTTCACTCAGTAACCCTTTCTGAGAAATCAAAGTACCATAGATTCCTTATCCACATGGCTCTTCCACCAAAGTTCTCCGGTCAGCTTCTGGCCTCGGCCTCCAGCAACGAGGCAAAGCACACCATCGAGCTTTACTTGGACTATGTCTGTCCCTTCTCCGCGAAGTTGTTTAAGACTTTCTACAAGAGCGTTGCACCTGTCATTGAGAAGAAGTATACCAACCCTGGCGTCCGCGTTATCTTCCGTCAACAGATCCAGCCATGGCATCCTTCTTCTACCCTCGTTCATGAAGCCGGTGCTGCCGTTCTGAAAACCGCGCCCAACGCCTTTTGGTCGTTTTCGGAAAAGCTGTTCGAACAACAAAAGGATTATTTTGATGTCAGCCTGGTGAATGAAGCTCGGAACGAGACATACAAGCGGCTTGCTAAGCTGGCCGGCTCTGTGGAAGGGGTGGACGAGAAGACCATTTTGGACTTGTTGTTGGTCCCCGACAAGCCAGACAAGGACGGCGGGCTCAACATCGGAAATAAGGTCACTGACGACATCAAGTTCATGGTCAAAGCGAACAGAGTTACCGGTGTCCATGTCACGCCGACTGTCCTGTTTAATGGCGTAGAGGAACGCAGCATCAGTTCTGGTTGGACGATAGAGCAATGGGAGGAGTGGCTGCAAAAGAACGCGAGTTGAAAAAGAGAGGCCAGCCCAACAAAGAGTCGACGGAATTCTGACATGGGGACCAAAGTCGCCTGCAGATGACGATGAGTAGCGTACAAGAACACCATCCATTCTTTCATGGGTTTGAGCTGAGTTGGTGGTGGAGCTGAAAAGGCTATGCTAAACCTGATTGACCACCAACATCTTTGTGCCTAAATTCTTTGGCCGTCGTTGGATCCATTCGTCAAGACATACACAAACTGGTACTAAGCACACCCGCTGAATGCACATTTGAACACGGTTCCTGTGTTTCCGGAGAAAACGCCCTCCCAATGCTGCGCTAGTCGGAGAAGTGATTCGGATGCAATTGTGTCAAGATCAGTGGGCAGGAGGCTGGTATCCAATCGGTCGTCTGCTCATCGTGTTAACACTTGGACAAAATGTGAGATTCGCCAGACTTACTTGAACAGGAGGATATGCGGTTCGGGTTCGTGAACTTCATAGTGCTCCCATCCTAGACTCTGCCGAATGTTCAGCTGAAGTGTAATACGTATTGTGACTGTCTCAAATACCTGTGTGATCCCCAGTCCTCTCCATTCCTCTTCCCATAGCAATTTCAACGTTCCCTTCGAGTCGTCAAAGTAGTCTCTTGGGATGACCTTCAACATGGCCTTGGGGAGTTGCACATGACGGTATTCGAATTCGCTGTCAGAATATCTGGCGCCTGTTAGCTTCAGACCCGTGAGCAAATTTGCTGGATACACACCTCGCCGAATATCCAATACTGTCAATGAACTCCTCCAGTCGCGCTCTCTCGGACTCGAGCAATAACCTAGGCTTCTTGTTCCGCCTTGACATGTCGATATCCGTCATGTTACTGAATTGTGAGACGCGATCCTTGGTGAAGACTCTTGGGGCGAAGTGTCTCTCGCTCGAGAGACGCGATGAGGGGTAGTGAAGGAGTACCACGCGGTACAAACGTTAGCGGTGTTTGGGTAGCTGCGGAACTGAATTCGCGAAATGGTCTCGTGCTCTTGAGCATGCAAGGGCCGTAGATGTGTAGAACGCACAGGTGAAAGGTGCGAATAACAGCCGAGCGATCTGTGGAATGTGTCGTTGTCAGGTTTTGACCTGGAGAAGGTCGTTTGGAAACGGGCTATCGCGAGGGGGGAGAGCAGAGGACTGCGACCTGCATTTGTGTTTGAGGCGGATAGTCCCAGAGGCTCGCCGAAGTAAACACAGATTGGGGAGCCAAAACCCAAACGCCAGCCTATGGGAGAAGGTGCGGCTGCCAAGATCTCTCGGATAAACCCAACTTCGGATCAAGCCGATGACTTCGCCAGATAATCCGGAATCTGTCACGTGTGTTGGGTTTTTCGCCCTCGTCTCTCGCAGCGAAAGACTGACAGTTGCGTGTGTCGCGTCCCCGTTGAGATCCTGTCACCCCCAAAAAGCGTGAAG
This sequence comes from Fonsecaea pugnacius, assembly GCA_011800825.1. Lineage (NCBI taxonomy): Eukaryota > Fungi > Ascomycota > Eurotiomycetes > Chaetothyriales > Herpotrichiellaceae > Fonsecaea > Fonsecaea pugnacius. Next base: position 14,835 of record WJFF01000209.1, on the reverse strand, counting down.
GGCGAGCGATGGAAGTCTCCCCAAAGCGCATGCAACTCCCACACCATTGAATGCTTTCGCAAGGGTCTCGTTTGCCCTATTCACCTCTCTAATAGCAACTCTCTGCATTTTGCACCTGATGGTGGCCCCTCCTGCACCCGCATCCCTCGCCCAATCTCGAGACCTTGTGAGGCCGCGAAATCATGAGCTCGAAGCGCAGAAGCGGCCATGCAGGCGACCCCGACGACTTTCTAGCCACGCCTGATCCCAAGCGACGCAAGCGGAGCGACGTAAGTATTAAAATAATC
>WJFF01000209.1:415-14509 GCA_011800825.1 Fonsecaea pugnacius | reverse complement strand
GCACTTCTCGACCGTGCGCAGGGTCGCGGAACCCCCGCCTTGTGCACCTCATGCTACGTGCAGTGTCGCCTGCACTTGAGATGACCGCAGTGCTCTGCATTGACCGCATTCGCAATGGCTGATGCATCTCGACAGAGGTTTGCTAATCCAGTCGTATGTAGGATACCCATTTTCCTGAGGTAGAAACCCGAGAGACCACCACAGACATTGGCTTGAGACTCGTCAGGCAGTTGAAGAAGTCGCAAGACAAGAATGGCCGCAATGTCGCAATCCATTTTCTGGACCTGCCCAGCAGGGCCGACTACCCTGACTATTATCAGCAAATTGCCATGCCTCTCTCCCTCAACATGATCGAGCAGCGGCTGGAGAATTATGAATATGAGAACCTGGAGGCCCTGGAGTCAGACTTGAAGAGAATGGTACAAAATGCAAAGGACTATAACAGTAGTCGATCCTCAATCTTTGAGGATGCCGAGCGCATACGCAAGGCTTTGTCCAATTTCATGCCAAAGCACAATCCGGCATATTTGCGACAAGATTATCGTGCCTATCCGACTCCGATTCCACAAGACCTGCTTGATCAGGTGCGACAGCAGTCCGTCTCGTCAGAGGGGACGATGGCTCCAGAGAGGGTCAAGCTGGTCTTCCCCAATCCTGCGGTGCGGCGACGCCAAAGTCAGGCAACGCCATCCACTGACACCCTTACCGACACGAGGGAAGATATGAGGCAAGAACAGTTGAAGTTTCTGCGGGAACTGTCGGAGCAAGACGATGCAATGTAACTCACCCCATTGACGAGCCTGCTGATCGTGGCCACACAGACTGACATTTCTTTTGTTGCGCAGCAACTTTGAGGAAAAAGTGTCCAAAAAGGACTATCCCGACTATTACAGGTTGGTCAAGAAGCCGACGTCCATATCAGATGTACGGGCATTGGTAGAGAGGGATGCGATCCAAGATTGGGACGCATTGGCAAAAGAAGTGCGACTCATCTGGGACAACGCAAAAGATTACAATCAAGAAGGGTCCGACATCTACCTGATGGCAGAAAAACTCGAGGTATGTTGACTTCTAGGCGTGAATCGCGTAACGTGACGACGCGCTAATATCCTTTATCGTGTTAACAGGTCTGGTCGGAATCCAAGATGCAGTCACTTGGTGCTCAACCAAGACGCAATCTCAAGCTTTCTTTGTCACAACCAAAACCAAAGGCTCTGCGACTGACGATGGGTTCGTCTACACCTACACCGAACGTGGTCGGTGGTACGATCGACAGCGAGTCACTCCGACGCCAGAAAGAAGAAATGGGTCAAGCCTTGAGCAAAGCGCAGAGGGCAACTTCGAAGGCTGCGCAAACCAACGGATCAACTCCAGTGCCTTCAAGCGCTGCTCCCAGCGTTCGTCGAAGCGCCTCACTAGCTACAACCACTGAGCAACCTGATGCAATCACGAACGACGTCAAAGTCAATGGTATCGCAAGCACATCCCAAGCTCAAGAAGCTGTGAAGGCCTCACAACCCCCTGCACAAACCCCAGCACAGCAGCTGCCAACCCCTGTTCAAGAAGTCGACATTGCCCTCCCGAATTCGGCGCCGCTCACCAATGGAAACGGGCATCTCGAGTCCTCTGTGCAACAGCCATCTAGCCCTACAGTGAGCACGAATCCATCGGTACCCAATGACAATTACTTGAATCAATCTGTGATTCCCATGGAGCGACGTTACCGTGACCCAGGCAGAGGTAAGTTCGATCTCACTCTTCTCATCTAATCTTTTCATTGGCGTCAGTCTGCTGACACTGAATCCACAACACTCTCAGGCTGGTCGCACGCGTTACTCGCCTCTGTGACGTTCATGACGAACCCTTCCTTACCTAATGACCCACGCTGGAAACTGGTCCGTTACGGCTCGGCCACCAAGACCCAGACAAGTGGCTTCATCGCTTTACCTGCTCATTACCGCGATCTTCGCATCATCCCCACGACCACTTCCGAACTAGCAAATCGTCGCCGTCATCGCATTTTTTTCATGCATAACTCCACCGTTTACAAAGAGAGCAACAGTAATCATGTGGAAGGGGCTTTTGAGGTCAGGCTCGTCCCAGGAGAGAATGTCCTTGTTGTGGAGGTGTTGGCAGATCTGAGGGACGGAGAGAAGAAGACGTATGCACCAAGTCAATTGCAGTTTGACTTTGAGAGGTGCACCTTGATTGTACATCTCAACACATCCTAACATAAGGGAAGGTTCTGCAATGAGATTAGGAAAGACATGTCTCGGTCCAAATGGCTCGGAAAAAGGAATCGGAAGTGCGGCGAACTGCTTTCAACGAGCTTGACACAGGCATGGAATTGCATTTCAGTACGTGCGTTCTAGGGGCTTCAGCGCCAGTGTTTTATCAATGAGATTGAAAATGCCTTGAAACTCACAAAGCCTACCCTGTTTCTCTGTAAGCACCCACTCGAATATTTATTTGGTCAAAGTGCATGGAACGGCGACCATCAGACCGCACAACAAGGTCGTACCTGTTCCTTCATATGGTTGAACCATCTATACAGAGTCTTCCGATGTGTTCAAGCTGGCTCGATCCGATCTTCAACCGAACTCCCCCCCTTTCTGACTTGAAAGCCATCTCATGAAAATGATAGAGTACAACAGTATAAGAGGCACCCTGTCCTACTTCGCAGCTCTGGGCCCTGCAACACCAGCCCCAATTACACTGGGTAGTTCTTGCGCCCCCATGCTGTACAGCATCCCGATCGCGCCGGCCACCAACGCAGTCATAACCACGCCGAATGTGGCAAATATGACAAAAGGCACGGAGATGTCTTTCTTTTGGCACGCGTTTCCGCCCCATGTCACCGTCTTCTTGGTCCCGTCTTCGTTGATCCGGACAAGAGTAGATGTGCATCGGCACTTGAAGCAATTTGTGTGGGCTTTGTAGCAGGAGCCATGGCCGGAGCACGAGTTTGTGGTGTTCTCGCACGCAGACTGTGAGGCAAAACAAGCGGGAATCACAGAGGGAAGGGTGAAGTTGGAGGAAGTGTTGGCAGGTGTGATTGTGTCAAATCCAGAGACGGAGGATGGGGTGGGCGACGTAGATGGTAGGTCCAGGCGTTCTTCTTCGGACGTTTGTGCGGAGCGGGCGACGTGCTTGTGGTTGTTGGCATTTTTCTTCTTGGGGTTCTTCAGTTTCTTCGCCGAGGGAAGCAGGAGAATGGTGGATTCGACGTTGTCTGTGGCGGAGAAGTGTTTCAAGATGCGCACCAAGCCATTCAGCTGATTCTTGACGCCCGACGGGTCGGTGGGCAGAAAACTATGGAGGGAGAGAATGATCGGGATATTTGGGATCTCTGAGGCCGCCAGGCATCTTCCATTTTCGGCTGGATAGGTGAAGACCACCTCGACACCCTTGCTGTTGGGCGCATTGCGAGAAGGCGGAACTGCATACTCGCAGAGCCCGTCCTTCTCTTTTCGGCTCCCATCAGATACCGCCTTGAAGTCGCTGAGCAGGTCTTTTGTCGGATCCGAGATCCAGAGATCAGGCATGGCCATATCGAAGTCACTGATCTGCATATCCACCCCTGTTACTCTGATGAACAGCTTTCCTGGCGCATCTTTGGGATGGCTCTCCCCAAACAGAGGTGCTTGGTATCCTCCATAGGTATTGAGATCTTCAAGAAGCATTGAGTCTGTGATTCCAAGGTATCGATCCGCAGTGAGGGCTCTTCTTCTCGCGATAACGGCACTGGCCATTTCTGAATCGATCATGCCAGTCGAAGGGGTGGTGATAGAGCGGTCGATGGTGAAGAGGTATGCGCCTTGAGCAGCGACATATTGTGCGAGTGCTGCGCAGGGCAGGAAGACCGATAGGGGCTTCATGGTCAGTATAGCCAGCTGAGCTCAATATTGAGCTGTTGATTGAAGCTGGCAGCACTACAGAACACAGAGAGCAGTATACGTTATGGGGGCAAAGGGCACGGATAATTGTTTCGGCCTGAGCTAGCGAGGATTGGACCCTGACACGTGCAGCGTGCAGCAACCCCTCGTCCATCATGATATTTCAGAATTCAAGGCTGCGAAACTCCAATCTTCTTCCCATCGGTGGCCGCGCAGCAATTGATTTCATCTATTACGGTTCATATTCTTCCTTTCCCGTACGAGGTCACTGCTCGGACGTACTTCCGCGCATCCTAGGGAGAGAATATTGCGCATAGGTTCAATGTCACCGAGCACGGCCACTTGTCGACCACACATTAATTCCTCCTCGCTACCATGAAACCAACTGATGCCTCGAGCTGCCCCTCCATATGCTTCGGTATCTATTCCGTAGCCCGCGGAGCGTTCGCGTGCCACTCCAAAATGGGCCCGTCGATCTTCAGAGGGTCGCAATAACCAGAAGATCTAAATCAACGTACGTGGTATCGCACCTGAACCCTTCCAGTGGTTGAGTATTGCTAATGGCCGACAGCCCTATCCTTTACCGATTTTTCACGACGATTGCACTTACCTACTGTGCTGCTAAGACAATCAATCACTACTTCCCGAACAGTGCGCACGGATCCAGGCCCCATGTTGAGTCTGTCAAGAAGACGCACGAATCTGAAGATCACGAGAGATTATGGCAAGAGTACTTGGAGAAAGCCAAAGCGAGTGGCTCGACGACTTCCCCCGAAGCTATCCATTTGATGCTGCCGATCTGGATTCGGCGAGCAAAGCCCCAACCATGGGAGCCCGATGATCCAACCTGGAAGTCGTTCCAAGCTCTCCAGGAAGATACGAAACGCCTGCGTGAAATCACAAGAGCGATCCAAGAATCACTGAAGCAAGAGGTTGTCAAAAAGTATGGTCGTGTCATGGTAGAGCTCGGAGGAACTTTCGCCTTCCATGCCGGATGGAGACTGGCTCCGCCTCTGTATGCTCCGACAGCGTACGAAGTCCCATGTATCTTCTTAGAGCCCGACAAGATCAGCTATGGCTGGAGGCAGCTACCGAATAGTATGGGGGGAAAGATGGATCGTGTCTTCCATCCAATTGTGCTGGCCAAGGCCTTTATCCATGGTTTCGGAGAATTTGCCTGGGCTTCATATTTGATCACCAGGGCCCGTCTCGTGGATCGACTCAATTCCCTCAGCGCGAGCCTCAAAGACTCGAGCACGCGGCAGCAGACTCTCAGCGAAGACGAGAAAGCTCACAAGCGGTTGAGTTTTGGGAAAGTATCTGAAGAAGAAAAAACAGTCTGGCTACCTTTTCTTCGCGGCGATTACGGTGAGCACGACTCAAGACGGGCCTACCGCGACCTGGTCAAGTCCATGACCTACCAGGGTGCAATCGAGTCAGGGTGTGCAGTGTTCCGAGCATATTGGATTCATGGGCAAGAAAAGGTCATGCAATCGTACACTCGAGACAGCCTACTTATGGTCGGAGAGATAGCATTCGTGGGAGATAGGGGTACCCTCTTTGTGCACGCCGTGGCGGTATACTCTCCCGAGACCGACTCTCTCATTGGTCCACCACTCCTCAAACATGCGTATGTTGTCCCAGACCGAGCGAAGTGGGTGGAAGACAAAGCGGCCAAGGCTGAGGGCAATGATCTGCCGCAAGCTGAAAGACAAGAAGAGACGAAGTTGATTGCTCAAGACACTCTTAAACCTTCAACAGAACCCGATGAAGCACGGACGGCGGGAAAGCCTCCTTCGGCCGAAGAAAATCAAGAGAAGGATAGCGAGAAATGATTTGATATCCCATTGCTCTATGCACAGCGCAAGGCGTTGCTCAGGACCTGGAGCTTAGGGCAATTCTGATGGATTCTGAGATGAAGTGTTTGCCATGATATTCTGATTCGAGTGTTAGCAGAGGGTGCTTCCTCACAGTTATTACCTGCTTGGTGCAAGCAACTTCGTCTTCCATCTTACTTAAAAGTGTTAGTAGTGAATTCTTTCAATCACTCTCTCCCATGCGTTCCGTTCGTTGGTCCAGTCTCATCCAGTCCCAGAACGCTGACAGTGCCATTTTCCGGCAAGGGAACCTTGAAGTTTGGAACTCGTGCCGCCCAATGCAATAAATCCCTGGGACAATGCTGGGAAACAGCCTCAGATCCAGCGCCGTGTCCGTCTGGCTCTACTTTATCCTCAACATGCTCGTCACGGTCACGAATAAGCAGATCGTGTCGCGGACAGCATGTCCCTGGCTCCTCACGGCGTCCCACGCATTCACTACCTTTGTCACTACGGGGGTGATTTCGCGGTTCCAGAAACACAAGTCCGCCTCCTCCTCGACAACTACGGCAACGTCGACCTCTGTGCGCCGTTCTCTGGTCACTGATGGACGGCTTGAAGAAGAGGGCGATGATGACGAGGCCGACCACAGGTACCGAGATGGAGATGTGGATGGGACCAGTCTCGGTCTACGTGTGCACCTACGAGTTCTCCTCCCCTTTTCTCTCCTGTACACGTTAAACATCGCCCTGTCCAACTTGGCCTTGGGGCTGGTGACGTTGTCGATGCACCAAACCATTCGCGCGACGGCCCCGGTCATCACTGTGCTGGTCTCAATCGTATGGCTTGGTAGCACGTGGAGAGAATACCCGGCGGGAGTGTACGGCGCGATGGGGATGACCATCTGCGGCGTGATCATTGCGACCAACGCTGCGTCCTCGACCAAAGTCGGCGATGACAGAGCAGGTCCTGTCGACCCAACAGGGACAACCGCGTTCGGCTTCACAGTCACACTGCTCAGCGCCGTTTTGGCCGTGCTCAAAACCATCTTTACGAATGAATTGCAGCGTCCGCCTCGCGCCAGTCGATGGGGGTTAGGTCTGCCCCCGACGAGGCTTGTGCAGTTTCTCGCACTCTACGCGGTGAACCAGGCGGTGCTCCTCTCAAGCTGGACCGGGGAGATCAAGGGACTGACAACCGACGTGGAACAAGAGCCCCCGCCTACTCTGACGCTCAAGCTCGGGGGTCGATTGCTCCGAGTCACAGTGCCGTGGCCGTGGCTGTGGCTGCTCAACGCCCTCGCCGCCTCGATGCTGAACATCGCGTCTTTCGAAGCCAACAAGCGCTGCGGTCCCCTGACCATGGCAATCGCCGCCAACATGAAGCAAGTCGTCATTCTGCTCCTGGTGATATGCCTCCGCGACGTCACCAAGGTGACCGACAACGGACAGGACCGTCGCGCCGGGGAGAACACTGTGATCGTGGGTTCCCTGATCACAACCGTCGGAGGGATTTGGTATGCTTTTGCCAGTGCACGGATGAAGCGGAGACACAGACGAGATTCGGTGGGAGACAACAGCGGCGTCTCTGACAAACGAGGCTGGGCTGGATAGGGGGCTCCTGCTGCAGCTGAGAAACAGTCTGACTCATCGAAAGGGGGATCGACTGCAATGAAACGCGTGGGGGCGGGTCAGAGAAGCCATGTTCAGCCATCATTTTGTGGCCTGTTTAGTACGAAAGCGATAGGACGCGCTACCCTCTGGCCGGAGTTCTGCCTCGCCCTCTAGCCTTCCGCACCGGGACTGGGGCGGGCTGATCTGGACAAAGGGACTTACATTGTCGGAGAGCAACACGACTGAGCAATTGTCTGCCTCTCTCGTTGATAGCTCGCTTCCCAAATCAAGGCACAGCCTACTCAAAGGCAATTTGGAGAGAGCGAGGCTAGCTTCTGTATTCGATGTAAATACATCCTCTTCCCCTATTCGAAGAGCGAATAGATTGATAGTGGCCCACAAGGGGGATACTGGCACACGATATGTCCTTTTTCCATGACCTATTCCGTTTGGCTTTCTTCTCTCCTTTTTCCTGATACCCATGTACACCAGATTCCACGGATCCAAGGTAATCATACAGCCGTATGGTTCTCTCTCTCTTCCCCTCGTCTCGTTACCGCTTCAGGCACGGATCTCAATAAACCGTCCTTCAAATTTTCGTCCGAGATATAATTCACCCCTCCAAAGCCTTCAAGCTCGCCTCGTAGACCTTCTTGACCTCGTCCTGGCCCTTCTTCACCACCTCCTCCATCTGCTTGTGCGCCTTGCGTAGTTCGTCCTGGATGACCAGCTTCCCCAGCTCCATCTTCCGGAACCGCTTTTGCGCGTCGCCCCTCGCGTTGCGAACGTCCTGGGACGCCCGGTCGAACATCTTCTTGGCCTCGGCGCGCGCGAGGTTGCGCGTCTCCGCCGTGATGGGCGGCACGGGCACGGTTATCAGCAGGGGGTTAGAGGCGGTCGGCGGGTTCGACTGGGAGACTGAGGTTGTGCCTGGGGTGTGTGGAGCGGTGGTCTGCGGGACGAGACTGTACGGGCTTGCGAGGAGGGCAGATGCGATCGGTTTGACGTGCTATAAAAGTATCATGGGTTAGTTTCATGCGCTTCTTGACTCTGTAATTCCTTAACGCCCCCTAGAAAGCCACAATTTCGGGAATGGAGACACCCATGGCCCTCAATGGAAAGGGAGACGAAACAGATACACGGATGGATGTAGGAGCAACGTACAGATTCCTCGGCGCAGAATATCTGCACACTCCTCCCCCCCTTTGCAACCACACTCGCCAGATCCCCGACCTTGACCTTTTCCTTGTGCGGGCTCCCTCTCCCCGTCTCCGCCCCCTTGACATTGATCTCCACGGGCAATGCCTCGATCATCTCCGGCGTGACCCTGCCCGCGTCTTTGGTCTTGACCAGCGCCTCCTTGAGCCGCGCCACGGCCTTTGCGATCGCGGCCTCGAGCTCAGAGAAGTCGTACGGGTCGATTTCGCTGTCGCGGTTGCGCGTGGCCTTGTTGTCCGGGATGTGCACGTCATCCTTGTGCCGGAGGGAGTCGACCGAGGGGGATTTTCGCGACGATTTGGACGAGGCCGACGACTTCTTGAGCAGGGTTGTCGAGGTTGAGAATGTTCGAGTGGGAGCTTGATGTGGTTGTGCCGGCACTCTCAGTGGGAGTATCCGTTTAGGTGCGTAGGACTGAAGCAGTCGGGTCTGGCATTGGAAGCATAGAGATTGCTGTTGTTTAGACAATGAGGAAGGGCGCAGTTGCCGGTGCGCAGGGAGCAGGAGTTGCTGAATAACCTGTGCCGTCTCTCTGCTCCGTGGAGGCATTTTGGTATCTGTTTGTTGCTAAAGACGAGCCTGAAAGTCCACAAAGCGTCGAGTTGATCGGATTTTGAACCGTGGAATTCTTTTGTTCGCCTATTTGATTCAGTTGTGATGCGAAGTTGGAGAAGCTCCAGGTGCGCGACCCACTTCGCGCTAACATTTGGCAATTCTGCATAGCACGAGGCTGAGGGCTTAAGGGGTCTAACATTCGACATAGGTGCTTTAAAAGCATGAGATAAATCGAGTGACTTGGGATAGAACATTGCTTTTATTTTGCAGACTATGGCTCCCCATCAGGCGAAAACAACATGTCCCTGTGCTTAAGCCGTGTAAGAAGCACAGTTTGCGGCAAACCAAACACTATCTTCATTCTGATTTCATGGCCGAGAAACGAGATTGCCGCTCTATCTTAAACATACTAAGGCAATAACATTTTCCCTAGCCTATTGACGAGCCCAACCAGCAGCTGCTGGTCCGATTGACCCGCCTGACCACTATCCGAAAACGACGCCAGCCACATTTCTTTTGAAAATGCCATGCATACTGTCATGAGGATGGGGAGATGTAGCGCTCCGAGATATTTTCGGGGTGATTTGGTGGCCTACCCAAGAGTAGCTTGATAGGCTCAACCGATCGTCGACGAGATGGCCGTCTACCTCGTAGCCATGGCCTTGGTCATAGCTCTCTTCAGAGCCAGTTCCTTCTTCTTCAGATCATCTGGAGTCGAATCATCTACCTCAAGCTGTTGCATAGCGTCACTCAAGGCCTCCTCGATCTTGGCCTTGTTGCCACGCTTCATCTTCATCGACAATCCAGGGTCATTGATCAGTTCCTCCACACGACCGATGTAAGACTCGAGTTGCTGCTTAGCCTCAAATTTCTTGGTGAATGCCTCGTCGCTGGTTTTGAATTTAGCAGCGTCCTCAACCATCTTTTCGATTTCAGTGGTGGAGAGTTTGCCGACAGCGTTGGAGATGGTAATGTTGGCGCTTCGACCAGAGGATTTCTCGGTCGCAGTAACTTTGAGAATACCATTGACGTCTACCTCAAACACCACCTCGAGAGCAGCGTCTCCAGCACGTTGCGGTGGGATTGGAGATAGAGTAAACTCGCCCAAAGAAGTGTTGTCCTCACAGTTGGTACGTTCTCCCTGATAAACCGGGAACTGTACGGTTTGCTGGTTGCTAGAGCGCTTGTCAGCGCGCAAGGTAATTTAACGAAGGGAAATTACTTACTCGACAACAGTGGTGAAGGTTCTGTCAGACATGAAATGTGTCAGTAAATACCAATAGTTGCGAACAAAACAATTATCTAGATGAAAGATGCAGAACGATGGATCCAGGTGCGGCAAAAATCCAGATAAGGCGATGGGTGCGGACGTGGTGATGTGAATCGAGTAACACGTTGCATCCAAGTAAAGTGACGAATGAGAGAAAGATGATGGATGGGTGTGCAAATGACGGTTGGTGATTAGGTCGATGAATGCAGGGAAGGTGATGGGTTCGGTGAAATCGACAGTGTCGGTGAGGAGGAGGATGCGGCGGCCGCCGCCGCCCGCTCTAGGTGGCGTTTGCCCTCCTTGTGCTTTGCCAGGACAGATAGTTTCTCACAAGAATAGTTGCAGATGTCGCAACGGTACTTCTTGACAACTCCTGCCTTGGCCTTCGCCATGTTGCTCTTATGACGCCGGGAGGCACAGTGCCTGTTAAACTCATACTGCTTGGTGCATGCAACTTCGCAGATATCGCAGTAGAACTTCTGAGATGCTTTCGCCTCCCTTGCGTAACGTCGTCCTGATTCTAGGACCTTGACATGCCACTTCTCATTGTAGCGGTCCTGTGCCTCACGCATGCAGTCTTTAAATGACGGACGTTGATTCCTGGTGTGCAAGCACAGCGGGGGCAGGTGCCATTGCTCCGTACGTCGAGGGAAGTGACATGGTCCAAAAGGGAGGAAGGCGTGTTTAGATGGTGCAGAGTTGCCTGCAGCTTTGCGAGCTTTCCAAGGGCAGGTGCCATTGCCGAGTCCGGTGGGGAGGAGGTTGACGAGAAAACAAAAATGAAGGGCATAGAACATGAGATGAAAGAGAAGTGAGATGAACTGACCTTTTCTTAACGCAAGGAACAGTATTTCCGCGAGGAACAACGGGAGCGAAAATGTTGCCCTCCATAGCCACACCGAGAGATAGAGGAACGACATCGAGGAGAAGAAGATCGGCAGTCTCGGCAGAGGTGGCTTTGCCGGAGAGGATACCTGCCTGCACAGCGGCTCCGTAGGCGACGGCTTCGTCGGGGTTGATGCTCTGTTCCAGTGTTAGTAGAAATCCAAGTCAGTCAATGGTATGACGAACCTTCTCCAGCTTCTTGCCGTCGAAGAAATCGCTCAGCAATTTCTGGATACGGGGGATACGGGTTGAACCACCAACGAGCACAATCTCGTCCACCTTTGATTTCTCGATATTGGCATCTTTCAGGACTTGTTGGACAGGGTCCAGGGTGCCATTGAAGATCTTGGCATTGAGATCCTCAAATCGGGCACGGGTGATGGTAGCATTGAAATCCTCACCGTCGAACAACGAATCAATCTCAACTGTAGCCTGGGTACCATTCGACAGTGTTCTCTTCGCGCGTTCGCAGGCGGTTCGGAGTCGTCGGAGAGCGCGGGCGTCACCAGACAAATCCTTCTTGGTCTTCCTCGTGAACTCTTTCTTGAAGTGCTCAAGAAGGTTGGTGTCAAAGTCCTGACCACCCAAGTGGGTATCTCCAGCAGTAGCCTTGACGGTGAAGACACCACCTTGGATGTTCAGGAGAGAAACATCGAAGGTACCACCACCAAGGTCGTAGATGAGGACGTTTCGCTCCTTGTCTGACTTGCCGGATCCAAGACCGTAAGCAATGGCGGCAGCAGTGGGCTCGTTGATGATACGGAGGACGTTAAGGCCGGAAATGGCACCAGCGTCCTTGGTAGCTTGTCGCTGGTTGTCATTGAAATAAGCAGGCACCGTGATGACGGCCTTGGAAACTTTCTTGCCCAGCTTGGTCTCTGCAACCTCCTTCATCTGTCGCGCAATGCTTTAGTGGTGTCCGGTATGGTGCGCAGAAACATGAGGGCTCTTACCTTCATCAAGACCATGGAGGAGATTTCCTGTGGTGAGAAAGTCTTGGTTTCCCCGAGGTATTGGACCTGAACCATGGGGTTGCCGCCCTGGTCAACGACCTTGAACGGCCATGATTCGATATCCTTCTTGACCGTTGGGTCATCAAATCGTCTTCCAATCAATCGCCTGCGCCGAGGTTAGGAAGAATTCAGTATGTTATAGATAAATCCCACTGACTTGACGTCAAAGACTGTGTTTTCCGGGTTCATGGCCGCCTGATTTTTTGCGGCCTCGCCGATGAGGCGTTCCTCGTCGGTGAAGGAGACGAACGAAGGGGTGGTGAAGCTACCTTGCTCATTGGCGACTGCGGCGGCGGTTAGCAGATCACCTGGCTTCACAGCTGGGTGGAAGAGGTGGGCTTACTGATTTCGACATTTGTGCCTTCGTAGACGGCGACGCAGGAGTAAGTAGTACCTGTAGGATTCTTTGTTAGAGGGCGCAGACATCGGTGAGAGCGGGGAGCAAGCAGCATACCAAGATCGATGCCGATGGCACCCTCATAGACTTCGTCTGCCATATTGACGGTATGATAAGAGATTTCCCCTCAACCAACTCTGCAGGAGGACACAAGAGGAAAGGGAAGATGCGAGGGTGTTTGTAGGCAAAAGGGTGGAAACAGCCTACCACTGCAAAAGTCTACCCTACGAGAACTTTTTGAGCCACGGACCACATAAATTTTCCAAAATTTTGGCCAAGAACTCGGTAACTTTATGTCGCACTTATTCCGATCCGGTATCAGTGACGCTGCTTTTTTTCATTAATGAGCTAGCCCAAGTGATTCTAAGACTCACGTGAGGCTTCCACGCACAATTTGGGAATCTCGGAGCATTCTGTTGTAAAAACAGCGTCCGTGCTTGGCAGACTTTTGGAGCATTGCCGTTCGGGCTTCACGCATCACATACAAGTACCTCGGATTGAAACCAATACAATACTTGAAACTTAGCTGTCGAGAGACACGATACCATTTCTATTCACATCTCAACGCCAACGCATTCTTCTAACTATTACACAGGGCCGATAGAACTCCCCAGACCAATATACAGACAGCGCTTACACAACCCAAAACGTGCTCTAAATCCTCACTTTTCCAACATGACAGCACTCCAATGGAGCCCCTAAAACCTGCGCCTAGCCTGAAGAACTTTGCGGGAGACCCTGCCACTACCGCGTCGACGTCTCACTCTCCATGAGTACATGCCCATCTTCACTAGTGCTAACCCGTTGCCCCGGTCTGAACCTGTCCGGGAACCATAGGAAGAAAGTCATCTGCACAATCCACATAGGGATCGCATCAAACGCGTAAGCCGGCCAATCATGCGAAAGCAGATACGAATCCACCCCCATGATATACTCGACCACCCGGAAGACTGATCGCACCATGATCAACGCACTGCAGATGTATATCATCCTCAACCCCTGTCTCCACGGGACATTTGGCCCTGAGCTGGCGTCTTTCCCGCCGGACCGCCGCATCCTCACGTGGAACACCCACGCAACCGCGACGAAGCACCCAAATGCGATCAACTGGATAAACAGACCAGCGATCACTATGTACTCCCCAATCTTCTGAGTCTTGTCCTTGGCTGTCAACCCGGCACCGTTTCCCTGCACGTTCAGCGACAGAATATCCGCCAAGACGAACAACTTGGTCATCCTGGAGGGCCGAATGACAGAGAAGCGCTCGCCGTGTACGCTGCGAATGAGCCGACCGAGGACCATGTAGATGGAGGCGGCATAGAAGACGGGCGCCAAGAGGATGAAAGTGCTCTGGACTGCGTACGGCGCAATAAGTTCGGTACGGTAATGAGCGAATATACGAACACCAAAACCGATCAATTGAACTGGGG
>WJFF01000208.1:42438-59806 GCA_011800825.1 Fonsecaea pugnacius | reverse complement strand
AACAAGAAATACTAGTCCCTCCAGCCTCATTCCCGCCCCCAATGTGTTGTTGCGTTCTGTGTGTGTGTGTCATTCATTCTGGGTGAAATATCCGGATGAGCAAGTTTCCTAGCTGTCCGGCCTAGTTAAACCTGGAGGGCTTTGTAAGGCCCGGAAAAAGCCCTTTTCTTCATTAGTGTTGTCATTGACCCTTTTAGTGTTTTCTTGACAATTTTCTTTCTCTTCCTCTTCTTCTCCTGCTCCGTTAGAACAGACCGTGCCCCTCATGCATTCTTTGCCACGGACCCTTCTTTTAGTCGGATCCAGGACGCCTTTGGGCCCTCTGGCCAAGAAACTCTTCGACATCGACTTTTGACGCGGGGATCGTGTCCTGCTCAACGACCTGGTAATAGCCTCGCATCTCCGGATAGACGTCGGCAAATCCCTGGCTGATGGACCAGTGCGACAAGTCACATATGTGAGTCGCGAAGCGGTCTGACAAGGTCATGTTGCCGGTCTCGGGGTCCGTATCGATCGCTCCAGCCAGCCCATGTTCCCAATTGACGCTACATCCAAGGGTCTGGATGGCGATGATATAGTCGCGCATATCATGAACCAGACCGTCGCGCATTTCGGGGCTAATACACCACACCGACGGGCTTAGCGTCCACATGCCATTATTGATGCAGGATGGTAGGCTTACAATATAGGCAGATCCACTCCGGGGTGGTGGCGGACTAGTCTCTGGAGAGGTGTCGGCCTCATCGCCTCTGGGAGCAATGCGTATGTCTCCGCCGAAGGTGCAATCGTCCACTAGTAACCCGTCAACCGAGGGTTTCACCCCAGGGGGTGTATGCCGTGAAAACTGACGCGCATGAAATGTGCATAGGTGAAAATCCACGCCAGAGCTACATATGTGTCGAAATTCTTCAGGAGGCGCATGTACTCGCAGGCCCAGGTCGCCGGGGTATGGGGGTCTTCAACCCTGCGATCGCGGAAATAGAGAGTGAGGTCCACCTGTGAAGGGCCCAGAACGAAGTCGACGGGAAATCCCGCAGCCAGTTGTCTACGCCCATAGTCGCGGAAATCAGTATATACAGCAGCTATCGGACACCGCTCTCCCTCGAACAGCATCGGTTGGATGAGGTATTCTGGAATGTCAAGATTGAGCGTCTGCTTTTGTTGCAAGGTCAAACCTTGACTTGCCCTGATCTCGGGGGACAAGAATGAGGAGTCACCGAATATGCTGACGAACTCGACGCTGGGATTGTCGTGGGCACTTGAACAAAAGATTCGAAATTTGTCTCTGGGGTCACTTTCCCCCGATCTCTGCATATCCACACCAGCCAACATTGGCAGGTACCATTGGTCGTCGCGTGAACCTACCGGATCGGCCTCCACGGTAGAGGGGGTTGATCTTGTCGCAAAGTCGTGGACTCCTTCGGGGAAAACTCCTTGCCGCCGAATCAACTCTTCCTTCTGACTCACATCCTCTGCGAACTCGTGGCGGCCTGTCTTTTCGGCGTGAGCTGAAGCCCAGGACCCTGGTGGATTAGCGCTCGACGACGTGGCAGCGTGCTCGGGTATGTCCATGCCGAGCCTTTGCATAAGCATCCGAATCGGAATGTCATCTTTCAGTCTCTTTCGAATGTCGTCATCCCCGGAGTGAATCAGTCGGAGGAGGCGCTGCAGCAGCTGCTTTTGAAGGGTAGACTCGGTCTCGGCTCGCTCCCAATGGATTTTCCGTCGCCTGTCGAGAGTGGCGTCGTATATGCATTTGAGTCCTGATCGACTGCAAGCAGTACAGGGATTTCCCCCGGAGCACTGATGCGCGAGCAACAATCAGAATACCTTTGACAGGGAGTGTTGGGAGGGGAGATACCACCTTTGATTTTCGGATCTTGCAGCTCAGACAAGCCGTCGATGCTTTGCGCCGGGACGAGCTCGAGCTCGAAGCAGGGGTGGAAGCGGCTGCCTCCATTGGGGGATGGATTGGGCTCCTGAGCCTCCGCTATCTGGACAAGAACATGCACCTCTCAGTCGAGTTCAGAGTGGCGGCAACGTTGGTGGTCATCTCAGATGTACCCCAAACTTCCCGGTTCTTTCTAGTAGAAGAGGGGCGGAGGTAGCGGTCCCACGTATGGTCGATGCAAGGCCTCAAGAACAGGATATAATGATACCGCTAGTCTTATAGTGACTTGTATAGGAGCATAATCGCGACCTTCAGGAAAGTACGAGTGACGGTCCACGTGATACTCTTTTAAAGTGACGTTGACTGCAAAGTTGTATTAGGGCGGCATTAGGCTGTCCCGAAAGAGGCAAAGCCGCAGAAGGAGGGAATGCTTCCACTTTTATTCTAGGCCTTGGCATTAGAAAAAGTGGAAGGCTGAGTGGCTCGACTTCGAAACATATCCAAGACCAAAGACTGGTACGACCAATTGTTGTAAGGGCACCATACAAAGCCAGAGAGACATCTAGGAGTGTCGTCGAGGACCTTGAACTAGGATGGGACGCAAGAAAGAAGATGAAGGTCCTAGATCGAGAGGGATGGACTTCTACTATAAATTTTCGTCCCGTCTTCTATCCCAAGAAGACATCACAGGGTTCTTTGAGAAGGAAAACACCAAGAAGGTCGAGGAGCACAACAGAGACGCACTAACTTTTTAATATCCCTTGGCAAGAAGCGATGGCTTTAGGATGGGCTGGCTTGCCTTAAGAAGTCCGGATTCATATTCTACAGATTTTGAGGCAAGACGGTTGCAAACTCAGTCGCTTGGCCACCGTGTCTCGAGAGTGGCAAACAGAGCTGGAGAGATATAACTTTGCACGAATCAAAGTGACACCATCGCGCCTCGTCGATTTTGGTTCGATGATTCACCGCAATCGGGCTCTCGTCGAATATGTCTGGTTCTGCTTGCAACTCGATGACTATGGTTGCGCCAAGTGTGCGCCTACCCGCAGAATGCTCACAGAAGAGGAATATGAAGAGGCATTCAGTATCAACGATGCAGATGGCTATCCTATCACCACGGCGTTTCAGAAACTGTTCTCGGTTCTAAGCACATGGGACCTCAAAGCCAACTTGGTACTCGATATTAGTATCTACTCGCCTAGTGACTCCAAACATTGGTTCCCATATCTGACCTTCAAGCCCGATATCGCTTCAGATATGCCGAGTGGTGGTATAGAGCAGACAATGTCAAACAAATTCTATAATGATCCTCAACTTCCGACACTCCCCTCCGCCTCACTGTGCTATCTACAAAGTTTTTCATTCCATTATGGAAGAGGGACCCTTTGATAGCGAGCAGTTAGAGCTCGAATGGTGGGACCAGCTTCCATCGGTCCTGGTGGTAACCAGTTTACTTCTCCGGCAACAGAACCGCCGGAGATGGAAACCGCGCTCGCTTGCACATATGTTTGCCCGTTTTCTCAGACTTCAGGAAGTCCACTGCGAGCCTTGGAGGGAATGGGGGGTTCTACAGAGGCATACAGATAGACGTGAGTATTGTATTCCCTGCCTAATGTATTGCCGGCTCTCATTTGTATAATTACTCGAATGGCTAATCATCTGCCCAATCCGTTGTCTAGATTTCCAATCCCTTTTCCAAGCCATCCCACGATTCAATAAGAATCTCAAGAGACTTGTGGTCTTTGAGAACTTCAACCAACAGTATCCAGTGATCATGCATCACGTTCAGTTCGGGGTTGTCGTGAGCGAATGTGACAGTCATCGCAAGCCAACCCCGGCAGTAAGCCGGATGGTTGCACTCGCCAGCCTCAACCTCGAGCATCTCGCAGCATCTTTCATCGTAGATGCCAGCCAGTTCTTCGACATCGAACCCTCTTGGGAGTGGTCAAATCTACGCTCGATCGTGCCTGCTTCGAGCCTACTTACGCCCAACGAGGATCCGATCGAGATTGGAGTTATGCTTCAGGGGGCCGCGGCGGCGGCTATGAAGATGCCGCGACTGGAACCAATGGAGATTTGGAACGGAAGACAGGGGTTGGCGGCGCTCTTCAGGTTTCAGGTGTTCCACGACAGACAAGAAGCTACAATCACTTGGAGAGGCACATGGCAGTTGACCATGGAACCATCTTTAATCCAGGCCTGGAAGGCCGTCATGGATCGTTATAACGGTAACAGAATCAATTTGGTCCAGGAACGTCTGGATGAAGCTGCTATCAAGTCTCACGGTGACGCAATTCACCATCTGATGCTGTCAAGCTCGGTCATTCGGCCCATCTCGTTACGGCAGATTCAGATGGAACAGAAATTTCTACGGGGCGTGCCGACCTTCAAGTAGAAGTTTTGCTGGAGATGACGCCTTTGATTTCATAAAGAGAATACACCATTGTGAGTTGGATATGCGAGAGTTGGTGCACCTTAACCAATCACCGTGGAGCATCTTGTCCCATTAGGGTACGTCGACTCAAAGACTCAAAGTGTGTCCCAGGGACCCGTGGTGGATCCCATTTACATACCATGGTGTGGCCCAATCACAGTGGTGTATTTCAGTGCCGGGGAGTGACAAGGGGCGAGAGCTTCCACCCTGGCCCCGCGCAAGCCAAGACTGAGCACAAGGGCGGCGTCACCCTCCTCCCGCATGCAGATTTATGTACTGGACACTAACAAAAGATTTTCCGCATCTTTCATTCTGCCCGGTAACTTGACGACGGTGGTAGCGACACCTCTTCCAAGTCTCGCAAGTGTTTGAGGCAGGCTGAAATAGGAAAAGGGCCATCGCACACCCTATTTTCATTTTCCATCGGACCTGAGAATTTTCAAACGCCGCATCTCTTCTATCAAAAATCTGCCACCATGAGGTTCGCTATACATACCCATCCCCGTCCCTTTCCCCGGGATACTCTCTTTCTCCATGCGCTCATGGCTAACCACATTTGACCTCTACCAGGATCGAGACGTGCCATCTGTGCTCCCGCCCCGTCTACCCTTCCAAGGGCATCACCTTTGTGCGCAACGACGCCAAAGTGTTCCGATTCTGCCGCTCCAAATGCCACAAGAACTTCAAGATGAAGCGCCAGCCCCGCAAGCTCAAGTGGACCAAGACGCATCGCGCGCTGCGCGGGAAAGAGATGATCGTCGACCAAAACCTGCTGCTGTCGCAGTTCGCAAAGAGGCGCAACGCCCCCGTCAAGTATGACAGGAACCTGGTCCAGGCGACCATGAGGGCCATGGAGAGGATCGAGGAGATCAGGGCACGCAGGGAGCGCGTCTACACCCGGAGGAGATTGAGCGGCAAGGCGCAGCGGGACGCGCGGCGCAGACAAGATCTCAAGGTCGTGGCCCAGGGCGAGCACCTCATCAAGAAGGAGTTGGTCGATCTCGAGGCTGCGCGGGCGGAGATGGAGCCCATGGTCGAACAGGTCAAGAGGGATTTGGAGACAAGCAGGGTCGTTGGGGAGGAGCGGCTCAGACAGAAGAGGAAGAGGAAGATGCTGGTCGGTGGTGGGACCGAGGAAGAGATGGATCTGGATTGAATTGCTCAATCTCCACGCTTTATATCTTCGGACTGGACGATGCTGATGCGACTATGATACCCGGCGTTTCGACCGTTGAGACACCTCCATTTTACTTAGACGTTAGAAGAAACGATTGTTGGTCTGGGGCGGTGGGCGTTTGATAGGCGTGGCAAAAAGTTATATTTGTGGATTTGATTCTCGAGTTTCCAAGAAAGTGCTCTTGCTAACTGGAGAAAGAGGAATACGGAATATCTGGACACTTTCAAGACCGAACACTGGCGGCCTTACAACGCTCTTCGTTAAAGGCTTGGGATTCCAGATCAAATTCATTCCTGAGACTGCTGCAGTGGCCAGATCAAATATCTCGTAAAATCAGCCCATACGCTCAATCTCCTATGTCTCCTCTAACATGACCAAGATAATAGTATCCCGTCGGTACTCCTCGTCCTGCACCTCAAGCCGTGACTACGTAGTGCTTGAAGTCCTTGGTCTTGAGGTTGCGCTCGAACATGATGTCCACTTCCTGGTAAGTTCTCCCCTTTCTGTGATGGGCGTAATCAATGATCAGTCACAGTTGAAACATCGTCGGATGGGATCTGTTAATAGTGGGATAAGGAGGGGGGAACTCACAATTCAGGGACTCGGAAGTACGACCAAGTCAGACACAGCGCCGCCAGTCCACCAAAGAAGAACCCGAGTTTCCCCCGCATGTTCGCTTGATCAGGGTTGATCATGTAGGGAATGGCAACGGTCATGACTATACCGGCGGTGGCTTGGACGGCGGTGGCGATGGCGATAGTCTTCCCACGGACTCGAGTGGCCGACACCTCGCAGAGGAGGACGAAGCACACAGGGCCAATGGACAAATCGTAGATGAAGTTCCAGATCAGCATCAGGACGCTCTGGGCCCAGGAAATGGAAGGTCTGTTGTCGTAGTTTGGTGCGCAGTCGAGAATTCCGATAATTACTTGGAGCACTGCCAGCAGAGCCAAGCCAGTGTTGTAGATTCTTCGACGGCCAAAGTAAATCAGCAATATCCACGAGAGACAAGTACCCACGAAGCCGATTGCAAGGAAGCCAACACCCATGTTGAACGCTTGGTCGGACGGTAGGCCAGCAACTGGATCTGGGGTGAGCAAAGTAATAATGAAAGAATGAGGGCGGTCCATTTTACATACGGGTGAAGAAGTAAGTGGCATAGCCGACAAGGTAGATACCCGAGAGGACTTGGATGGTATAAACACCCACGGCAATCTCTGTTCTGCGGATGTTGATCTTTTTGAAACAATCCCAGTACTACACTAGTTGTCAGTTCGTGAAGCCTTCTAGGGTGCCAACCACCAACGACCTCTGAAAAGAGCCAAGGGGCAAGAACAGAGAAACTTACAGTGGAACCCGCCTCGATTTCCCTTTCCAATCGGTCCGTCTCGATTATCATGGCCAGTGTAGGTCGGACGTCAACCTTCGGCGAGGCTAGGCGCTTGAGAGCCTTTTCAGCATCCTCAAACCGGCCTTGTCGTTGTAACCACCACGGGCTAGGTTCAGTTAGCATTGGGAGTCAGAAGGATGAATGCAAGCGCTCTAACCTTTCAGGAGCAAACGGCAAGCCGATCAGAATAACCAATGGCCAGAGCCATTGAATGGCGAAGGGCGCACTGTAAGCCCAATGACTGTCGAGTACGTGTGTTCCAGCAATGACCCCATTCGCAATCAACTGGCCTGTCACGAAGCAAATGTTCGTGCAAGAAGTCAAAACACCTCTGAGGGCCAAAGGGCACACCTCTGATGCGTACGCCGGCGCAATCACGGCATAGCTTCCCAAGACTAATCCTCCGAGCAATTCGCCAGCGAGCAGGACAGGAAGCGATCTCGCAAAGAACTGGATAAAGACGAAACCAGTGGTCAGGATGACACATGCTCCAAAGGTCTTTTTGCGTCCGAAAGCCTCCATTGGATAGGCCGCAAAGAAGGCTCCTACGACTTGGCCAATGGGCGAGCCCATACTCAGGCCAGTCTGCCAGGGAGCTGAGACAATGTAGCTTCCATCGTAGAGATAACCGAAGTCACGCTGAAACGCTGGAGTCGCATACAGCTGACCCAGCAGTTGAGGATCAAAGGCACACCTGAACACCCAGTTGTTATCGTTATGTGCGAGTGCGCCAGTTGAGGCGGTCTCTTACATGATGACGCCCAGCGAAAAGAAGAGAGACCATCCTACAGCTGCGGGATACAGCCTGGCTGCCTCCCAGAAGGAATGCCCATGTTCTTGATCTGTAGCTGCTCTTGCTTCGGCGTTTATGTCGTCAATAGACGCGGTGGCAATGAGGCCCGCGGGTTCTTTCCTGATCTCAATATCCTTGTCCATATCTGTAGTTTCCGCAGTGAGCGATGTTGATCAGGTTCCTCAAGAGTTGGACAAGTAGAGCAGAAAAGTAGGGCCGGGTGACAGGCGCCGGTCAACTGATAAATGCATGCGAACACGTCTGCGTTATCAAGGACGATAAGACCGCAGCAGCAGCGTTCAACAATGTTCGCCGCTTGACTTTGACCCCTCCTGGTGGTAGCGAGATACAGCTGACCTAGGGTAGCTGGCCAGGGTCTGAAATGGAATTGGTCTCCCCTCGTAGACTGGGAAATCATGGCCACGAGGGCGAAGCCTCACCTTTGCTATCGACTTGAATTGCCGGGGCTATCTGATTTGATCGGCTTGCCAGCAACGGCTGTTGCTCGTCTGACTCTTCGATAGCATCCATCTTGTTGTCTGACTCGGCCCAAATGGAAGCGAGGAAGGCCAGGTTGAAGCCTGGATCGTCGTGATAACCCCAAGCGATTGCACTGTTACATGGAGAAGTAATGCAGGCTAAGAGTCAAAGAGCCAGTCCCGGCCATCAACTGAAGCGGGGATCCAGGATAGATGGGAAAAGGAGAATGTTATCGTTACATTGGAAAGAGGAGGAGAAGTTGGAGTGTCACGAGTTGACAGGGATGCTAGATGATAGCATCTCATCACGTGCGCAGCTAGACTACGATTGGGCATATGAAGTGGAGACGCATTACGGTCAGTCTTTTGACCAGAAACGCAATATCAGATTACGTAATACGGAAACTTGCGGCATCTGCGGCGCCACCAGCCACCAGCCTAATCATGCGCAATCACAAATTCTCCTGCAACCTGATTACTACCGATGTGGCTTGGTGCTTGTTGGCATATCAAACAATAACATGGACCTTCCCCGGAAGAGGATTCGGCGGATGGTGAATAGCTGTCTCGAGTGTAAGTTGCTTGCACTTTCGCTGTGAATACCGGTCGCTTCCTCTAACAAGCTCGCAGGTAGAAGGCGAAAGATTCGCTGCGACTTGAGTACAAATTCATCAGAGAAGTGCACTGCTTGTGCCGGCCGCGGTATTGCTTGCGAGAAATGGGAGCATTCAGCTGATGCTCCCGACTCTCACAACCTCGAACTAAGCGCAAGGCTGCGCCGTGTGGAATCCCTCCTGGAGAAACTGACCGATGTTGAATCGCTGGATGCCGTGGAGGCTGCCTTAAATGTCGGACCCCGAGGTGGATCGATAACCGCACCGATTGAAGGGCACACTCATTCACCTCTCATTTCTCTATTCGATAACGCAGTTGTACGTATAATGAGCCCACCGTTTCGCCTTGGCGGTAGATAAATGGCTTACGTTCATAGTTCGGACACCAAGAGTATACTCCTCTGTCAAACGGGACGGAGCATAGCAACTCATCCCAGAGTACAGGAGGTCCTCAGAATACTAAGCTGGAGAAGCTGCGACTAGTGCTCAGCGCACTCATTCCCACGCAGGAAGATGCAGATCTCATTTCTAGATCCACGGTGAGTGCTGGGCAACGATGTGGCAGATCATGTTTCTAATCAATACTCTGAAAAGAACGCCTGGGGCCTGGGTCACTTACTTTATTCTCCCCACGAACCTTCCTTAAGTGCGAATGTTGATACAACCGCTTTGTCAAAAAGCTCGCCGCTGACTATAGCACGCACATTGATGCGTTTTGCAATTCTTATCCAACAACTACCTCCTGAATTTGACACCTCAAGACTCCAATTCAACTCTCCTATTGAATCCGTGCTACAGAAGTACCTCTACTACGTAGCCGATCTCGTTACCTCGAAAGATGATTTTGCTTGTACAATGGAGGGCTGGGAATGCCTTCTCCTGCAGAGCATCTTCTACATCAATGACGGTAACCTACGCAGAGCTTGGTTGGCGGCTCGTCGAGCTTTATACACTGCCCAATTTTTGGGATTCCAAAAGAGCTATCTAAGATGTGTTAGAGGTTCAGAAGACGAAGGGCCCAGCGAACGAGTCAACGCCATGCTGTGGGTTAGAACTGTCATGATTGATCACTTTCTGGCTCCTATCCTCGGGCTCCCCTGTGGCGTTGGCAATGACTGCTTTGGTGAAGAGGGTGTGCTAGTGCCAATCATGACTTTATCTGATGTTTTTGAGCGCAGAACGTGCTTGATTGCCGGGATGGTTGCTGCCAGGAACCAAAAGGAGCCGGCGCCTGGATATACCACCACGCTGGACATCCACGAAAAGATTGAAGGGCTTGGAAAAGATATGGGCGACATGCTGACGAAGATTCCAACATTGTCTACCTCGCCTCATACCTTACCCGGAACTGATCCTTTCAAAATGGTCCTGATTCAAATGTGGATCTATCAAATCATCATAATCCTACACATACCTTGGATGCTGCGAGCATTCACCGACAGCAAGTTTGAGTACAGCAGATACGTTTGCCTGGTTGCATCGCGAGAGCATCTTCGCCGGTATCTTGCTCTCCGAGATACAAACAACACTCAAAATACAGTTCGTGTTGTTGACTTTGGTACCGTCATTGCCGCCGTGACACTGATACTCAATCGGGTTGAATCCGCAACACGAGGAGTCACCACTGCTGACGGGGAGAAAGACATGAACCTGGTTTCCAAAGTTATCGAGTCCATGCGAATCGCGTCTCGTGGGCCACGAGAGTTCATGGCTCGTCAAGGTGTGGAGGTCATGGAGGCGCTTCTATCACTCAAAGATGGCACCAGAGATGGTAAAACAAACGACACACTGCGATTTACTATACCATTCTTTGGCCCCGTCGTAATCTCTAGAAACAACACGCCAGTTGGTCCCACCCCAGCTTCGGTTGCACAGGATCTCTTCGTCGGACACGATCCAATTGACACTCTTCTCCAGCCAAACGGGGTTCAGAGCAGCCAGCCATTCGGTGGTAACACTAACGGAACTGTTCACGGTCACCATGTATCATTTGAGCAAGCGAATATACCTGATTCCGGTTGGATTCCTCCTTTGCAGGCGTGGGACTTCGACACGATTCCAGCGTGGGGCAGCTCATTCAGTTTGTGGGACGTGCCTGACTGCAACTCTTGAGGAAAGGATCCGGTCTGATCATAGCAAGAGTTGAAACCAATCCGGCAATCGACGACAAATATCTCTTGGAAGTTGAGCCGCGGTTGATGCTAGAGAGATAAAGTCTCTGTCAACTTCTTCAGAGGAATAAATGAATACAGAGAAGATTAGGAGCACTGGCTCCTGCTTTTCAAAGGAACTCTTGAGCTGCAATCAGATGTTCTCGGCCGAGTGCTCCGATTAACCCCCGTGCATGCGATGCATATTACACCAGGCAACCAGTCACTACTTCTCCGCAGGCTTGGTATTGTGGTTCTTGATTACACGACGGTGATATGAAGGTTCACGAACGCATAGATGAAGGTATCTGCGTCGTCACTTTCCTTGCCGTTTCGTTCACATTGAAAAGGACTACTCTGATCTCTTCAACGTAGGAGAATGCAGGGCCACACTATCATGATGAACATCTTGGTCCACTGCCTCAAAGATTCAATGGTCTTTTCGCCCAGAATATACATGGGTTGAATAAGGCGATTGGGCGGGGCTGCGTGGAGCTACAGAATATCACCGTGGTTTTGTCAAGCAAGAACCCAGGAACTCTTTATGGCCGGAACTACAGGCGAACTGGGAGAAGCAATGACCTGCATGCTCTCCAAAAACATGCGAAAGATCGGCACTACCGATTTAAGCTGTGTGAGGGCGTACCCGCGAAGTGATGGAGGCATCGAATCCCATAACATTGGAATCCCGGGGAAACGCTCACCTATCTCAAAGTGGACCTTGAGAGCTGGATAAGCGCGAAGGCGGCGGCAGAACGATTTGCTGTCGAGAGAAAGCATTCCTGACGCCCTGTCTTACTACCCTTATAACAATATACCACCTGCGCTGAGAGAATATATAACGACAATCAATCTCGTTTCGACGTGATCACTTGGCTTTCCGGATCGCTTCTCTTCCTTTCTCCAGTAGGGCGGAATGATAAACCATGTATTCAGGGTTCCCCTCTAAAGCTGTCTCAATCATTCCCGCCGCTAGCACCCCCACGCCGATAATGAGTCTGTTTCCGAATGTGCCTGTGTGAATACCAGCGGTGTACTTGGGCAGCACAGGACCCGGCCTGGCCACATATGCCTCCCAATTTCTGTCGTTCTTGTTCTGCTCGTCAGCAAAGGCTAGCAGCCTCAACTCCCCGACTCCCTGGGGCTAACTGTCAGCAAAAATAGAGAGATCTCGGAGGGTGTGTGTGTGGCATATCAATACCTTGGCCTTGCGAGTCGTGGGGTTAAACCACAGGGAAGCATTCTGGTCATGGACCACGAACATCCCGCTCAGGAGGACCATGCGGAACAGCTTGGTCGTTGCTCCGTTGCGGGCTTTCGCGATCGCTTTGCAAAGCGCGAGTGGATAATCGGCCTCGACGTCTTCGCCACCAGTGTATGTGCCGATCGCCCTGTTCAAGCGGGTTGGTCATTTTCATTCAAGAACGGACGTAACTACCAGAAAGGCAGATTGACCCACTTACCAGATACAAAAATCCGCGTCTTTAAACTCATCCAGAACCGAGTCTGGATAGTTCCCGAAGTCCTGGATAATGACAACTTTGACCTTTGAGTTACTCGCAGCTGGTTCGGGTAGTGGGCGGCGCGAGAGGACCACGAGTGAAGTGATGCCTGGATGGTCAAGGCATTGGTTCAGGATTTCTCCCCCAATGAATCCAGTGGATCCAGTCAGAATTCCTTTCATCCTGCGACTTTTGTTCAAGATGGATGAGAATTCTCTCCAGAATTATAGAGCGATCTTTAGAAACCAGAATGTCGTTGCACGCAGATAGCTAACTGTATTTCCCCTGTTGCCTAAAGTTTTTCGGCCGAGGCGCGGCGGACGCTCTATTGGCGATGAACCCACACCACCGGCGAAGAGCTCCATTGAGGGTATCAGGGTTCGTCAACAAGATTTATGTACTGGTTCAAATCGTGATTTAACGTAATCAAAGTGTCTGGGTGTCTGCACAAATCCCGATCCCCTTGGCCGATGGAGTGAAGTCAGGCTTGGAAGACGAGGCTGAGATATTCAGCCTTGCGGGGAGAATCACTTAGTCATTGTGCTGACACAACCAGGAAAGCCAAGGACAACTTCAGCCCCTCAGGCATCCCGGAAGGCATCCCAGATCTCCTATTATCATGTCCCTGAATAAAAATCAAGCTTCGTTTTCTGTTTCTCCAAACTACGAGTCGAGTCACAGTCTCAAAAACTTCTCCTATAGTCGCCCGTCATGGCCGAGGAAGCGGTGATTTTCCCCTCTCAGCCTCTCTTCATGGTGGACAGAAGTTGGCAGCGGCGCAAAAGGGTGAAGAAAGACACCCACTCCCATGAGTTGATTCTTCGACCCTCTCGCGTCCCTGAGGTCACCATCAAGGTAGCTCAGACACCTGTAGGAGCGGGATCAACGTCGGTGCACAAGTCAAGAAACAAGGAGTCGCAAGCGAAGGGCAATGCAAAGGAGTCGGGTCAGATACAGTTCATGACGTACAAACCCAAGGAGAGGATCTCAAAGCAGAATGCCAGATCAAAGAAGGTCCATCACACTGAACCGACTGAAGAACAGACACCAGACTCGGACGCCACGGTTCCGATCCAACGCACCAAGTCTGTAGAGACAAGGAAGAATGTATTCTCGCCCACGCAGTCGACGCTTCCTGGAACAGCCACGGCCCTTTACACGGTTATCGACCCTGAAGTGAGCTCCTTCCAAGAGTACATGAGCTACTGTATGTATCTTCTCAAAGAAGTGTGACTACTAGAGTGCTGACGTGGACGAAGATCCTACACACCTTGCTGCGTCGATGTATCCAATCAGCAGAGCGTTGCGACTTACCTACAACCCTGTTGAAACAATATGGCTACCTGCAGTCGTGACGGATGAGGTCTCGTTGCACACGATCTTATTCTCATGTGCCGCGCACTACTCATTCGGATCTGGGCACCAGACATTCAGGGATTCGCATCTGCTCATGAAAGTCATTCTGAATCGACTCAACCGCAGATTACGCGATGGCAAGTACACGGATCTCACCATTGGTGCTGTGTCGTGCCTGGCGCTATATGAGAATCACCTGGGAAATCATCAAAAATGGAGAATGCATGCGTCTGGCATGTACGAAATGATACGAGCACGAGGGGGATTCAAGGCTGTGAGGGACGTGTTGCACATGAAGATCTATCGATCTGACACTGTCGGCGCTGTCGATACACTCTCACACCCTCATTTTCCGCGTCCGATCAGAACGAAGAAGTCGCTCTACAGTACAATGGCGCTTGTTTCGGTTTCGCCTCCTATTCCCCCAGCAATTTTGAATCTCGATTTGACACCAACGGCATTGAATGCCCTGACGGAGCTCTCGTACCTGTGCCATGCCCTCAGCTTTGCAGCTGAGACGCTAGTGCCAGTTGACCCTCTTGCATTCGACGAGGACGTAACCTGCATTCAGCACGACCTACTGCGGTCACAAGACCCAAAGCAGAGGGTGACCGAAAGAGTGTGCGTGATAGCAGCACTGATATTCATACAGACGCTCATCCGAGAAGTCCCCTTCACTAAACTCTCCTCCAGTCTTATTTCCCAGGAGCTGAAGACAGCCTGCCGTGCCGTCGAGCCTAAGACGCTTCCCGATGAGTTGGTGTTCTGGATTCTTTTCATGGGAGGGTTAGTCTCGGTCGACACGGACGAGTACCACTGGTTCCGAGCACGGTTGATGCAGTTTCAGAGGGGCCACCATGATTACCTCACGTGGGATAAGGCCAAATGTCAGCTCCGGAACGTATTCTGGATCGATATCCTTCAAGAAGAGTACGGATTGAGCCTTTGGCAATCCATCAACGTTCCTCTCCTCCTACCGAGCGGTCCCATTACAGCTTGATAGATCAAACTCGTCCCCGTCGAGAAACATGTGATATGCGTGGCGTAAAGCTTCGTGTATTGCCACAGAAAGCCATGACCCGCACACGGATAGATGATCTATTGCGCACTTCGACGGATTTGGTGATATTGCTTCCAGCTTCGACTAGTGGGGATCACCAAGTCGTTGTCGCCATCAGCATTGAAACCGGGCATCTGGAGCTCGCCCAACCGATCGAAAGCTGCTCGAGGGTTGCTCTTGAACGAATCCATCGCAGCCTCGAGTTGTTTCTGCGCTGCGCAATATCGATCCAGCTGGTCCATATTAGCCCGATAGTTAATATGTATGTATGATCAAGGAACGCTGCCCTTGTCGCCAATACGTCGGTACTCGAAGCGCACTCCATTTACAGCCTCCACGTAATGGGTGACGGCTGTTTGAGCAGTCGACTTCTTCTCAACTTGTCAACATATATCTCGTGGAAGAGGAAGATTTCTCGGATTTTGGATACTGCAACAGCCAAAGGGATAAGAGGCCACGCCTAATACTTACCACATAAAGTCATATAAGTTGGCAGCGACATTTGGCCATGTTTATATACTGTCCTACCAGGGGGGTCTTGTCCACGAATCTCGCGCGGTAACTGACCTACGCACCTGTACAAGTTGTTATCAAGCTCCGAAAAGGGAAATATCAACATCATTTGGGAACCCCGAAGCTGGCGCGACCCCGCCCGCCTTGGAAATCAACAACATTAGGCCAGATTGATTCCATAAGCGGCAAATCTCGTTGCCTGATGGTCAGCATATTATATTGAAGACTGGTCTATAGCGTCGAAGCAAGTGCCAACGATCCGAAAGAGGCAATCCTGTATCCTTTCCAGACGACCGTGAGGCGTCCGTGAGGCGTCCGTGAGGCGTTCCAACCTCCCTATCATTCTACTCGGGATACTGTACCATATACCTCGTATCGATGTCGCATGCGGGCTCTTTGACTCTCCGTACTCGGTACACACCAGACTCGGACCCTCTTCGGTCATTTCCGCCCTCCTCATCTAGACGAGGAATATCTTTCCTGTCTCCGCGACCGTTTCCCCCTTTGGTTATGGACGGGCTAGCGATGCGCATGATACCCCTCATCAAATCGACAAATGCAACCTGATGGCAGATCGATGATAAGCACCACCTATGATGCGCTTCTGTCTCCCAGTCCGCCAGTCTGGATCGCGTGGTTTCGGCTACACAGGCTTGAACCATGAACCATGCGAGGTGAGGTGAAGCGGGACAACTACCGGGAAGTGACTTGGTTCGCTTCTCTGTTCTGTTC
Source organism: Fonsecaea pugnacius (assembly GCA_011800825.1). Classification (NCBI taxonomy): domain Eukaryota; kingdom Fungi; phylum Ascomycota; class Eurotiomycetes; order Chaetothyriales; family Herpotrichiellaceae; genus Fonsecaea; species Fonsecaea pugnacius. The sequence goes on along the minus strand of WJFF01000208.1, from coordinate 43,715 downwards.
TGGTCATCCCAACCATTTGTGGACATTGGACATTGGACTATGGGTTGATTGTTGCTTGATTGAACGTGCACGCAAAAAGATATCTCGCTACCTTTGCTGTCTGCCTTGATCGGCTGTAGGCCACGACATCGTCGAATTACGAGATCACATCAAGTTTGTTGAGAGGCCAGGATATCTGGCCAAGTCGCCGTCAAAAAATGGGCTCGTACGCTCCGCTTCACGACCAAGAGATCCATACCATCCACATCCCCGAGGACGTGCGCAGGTCGGGCACCCCGACGCTCGACCTCATCGGCGAGGGCGCCGCGTTCCTGCACAAAGATGGCATCGTCGTGCTCGACAACGCTATCGACCCGGCGCACCTCGACGCGCTCAACGCCAAGTTGGCGCCGGAGGCGCTCGAGATCGCCGCCGACCCGGACCACCACTTCAACTTTGGCAAGCACACGCGCAACATGGACCAGGCGCCGCCGCCCACCAAGGACCTCATGTTCAAGGACGTCTGGTGCAACCCGTTCGCGGCGGCCATCCTGGCGGCGGTCCTGGGCCCGCGCCCCGTCGTCCACTACGCCAACGGCAACACGGCGCTTCAAGCCCCCCCTGACGGCCGCCAGCCCGTCCATTCGGACTGCGAGTTCGCGCACCCGGCGCATTTCCCCTTCGCGTACGTCATCAACATCAACCTCGTCGACGTGACGCCCGAGAACGGCGGGACCGAGGTGTGGGTGGGCAGCCACCACGTGTCGGTGCACGAGGCGCACAACCGCTCCACCAGACGAGCAGAAAGTGGTGACGATGGTGAAGACGAAGTGGAAGGCCTACTGACCATCCAGCCCGACGCGCTGGAGACGCGCCGCAAACACTCGCCGCCCGTGCAGGTGCGCACGCGCAAGGGCAGCCTGATCCTGCGCGACCTGCGGCTCTGGCACGCCGGCATGCCCAACCTGACGGCCGAGCCGCGCATCATGCTCGCCTTCGTGGCCAGCCCGGCCTGGTGGCGCGGCCGCAGCACAATCAAGCTGCCGCTCGCGGTCAAGGGGTTGGTCGAGTCTTGGGGAGCCGAAATGGCCTACGCGGCCGACTGGGTCGACGGCGAGGTCGACCATAAGAAACTGCGCAGCAACGGCGTCGATTTTGACGGCGACGCCAAAGTTTTGGAGGGTTTTCGCGCCGAGCTCAGTGTGTGGCCCGAGTATCGGCCCAGGTGGTATTGATTGAATTGATCTCCTCTATTGTCCCTTTGGTGATAGAAAGGAGAGGAGCACGCGGGGAGAGGG
>WJFF01000208.1:18092-35880 GCA_011800825.1 Fonsecaea pugnacius | reverse complement strand
AATCGACATCACCACTGGGAAGCCGAAGTCGGAGTCTTCCAAGGTGTCTTCTGAGGCTGGTGCCACAGAAAAGAAGTGTCCGCAATGCCACCATGCAAGTACTCCGGCTCTGACAGACGCCGTTTGGATCTGCTCGGGCTGTCTCCAGGGTCATAAGTTCGTACTGGCTAACGATTGCGAAAAGCGTTACTAGTCCGTGCCGGCTAAGTAAAGGAAGGGTTGGGGACATCGATTCGGTCCTTTGTCCGTGACGAGTGTGACGCGAGGATGATGGTGATGATGGAGACGGTTGAGTATCCTGCTCGTGCTTGGTGAACAGTTTGAGCGATGCAAACTCGAGGGTTCAATCATCAAGTTTCTCAATACTGGGGAGGCAAAAGGCCCGTCTTTCTCTTTGGTTCAGGGGGACATTCTTGGCTTGCGAGATGGCACGGCATGGTGGTTCCGAGCAATGGAATTTCCACACACGTACAACTTTGACATGCTGTTGGCGCTGGAGTTGAGCTGAACGAGGCTTCTCAGGGGTGGAGATATCAGCAACGTCTCCTTCGGGGACGACATGCACATTGGCTGGAAGGGTCTAATCTCAATCTCACAAAGCGAACTAAGACCCATCAAATCATCTGAGTTTTGTTGAGAAATGGAAACAAAAACAAACAGGCTTTCTTTTCTCAGGCAGAATTTTTTGGTTTCATCAGGTTCTCTGTTCTTTTTTTTTTCGGTGCTCATGAACATCCGTAGCTTGAAGAAGCACTTTCAAAAAGCCACGACAAAAAGCTTCATGGGTTCCTCCTCCCTGTGGGGTGGCAATCGTCAAAGCATCATGGGATTCCTCTTCGCTGCCACCGCCCGACAGATTGAATGCTTACAACAATGCCCAGCTATTTTCCTGTATCGGAGCGAGGGAAAGTGGGTTGCGTGATTCCGGAACTGTCGATTAGAAAAAAGAAAAGTTTGTCCATCGTGCCCAAACCCGCTCTGCCAGGTACGGCTTCCGGTTTCCCCCATTTCTTTCCACACTGTCCGAATTTCTCTTCTCCCACTGCTGTTGTCTATGCTCAACATAACCCCGCCACACGCCTCGACCATTGATAGAAGACTGTAGATGAAGGACCGCAGGCGTGGAAACGGGCAACGACGCGCGACAGGATATTCGACATGAAAGTGGTAATGGTGGATCGCTTAGTAGCCCAGCGCGGCCAACTTCTTCTTCGCCTCACCATCTGCGGTCGACTTGGTTGCCTCGACAAGCTGTCTTCGTTGGGCCTTCTTTCGCTCGTAGTAAGCGGCACCCTTGACTTTTCTTCGCTCCTCGAGTCTGTTGCCACATTGTCAGTTGAGATCCTCGAATTTTCACCGAAACCTCCAGCCAGACACCGATTGCTCCACTGTGTTGGCGGAGATGGCATCGGAACGTACCTTGCAACCACATCCTGGTATTTCCATCCTACTTCATGCGCCAGTCTTCCCACTGTGCAGTACTTTCTTCCCGGCTTTAATCTCAGGACCCTCAATGCCTGAGGAACAACCATGCGTTGCTTCTTGTCGTATGGTGGGGGGATACCCTCGAAGACCTTCAATCTCTCCATTGCGGCAGCACCGCGGGCGGTCTTGTGTGGGATCATGCCTCGGACGGTCTTGTAGAAGATGCGGGCCGGGGCGCGGAAGTGGAAGGGGCCACCTCGAGTTGGGTTGTAGCGAGTGATTTTGCGGAGGTAGGCATGGTACTTGACTGTTCGAGGAGAACGGCATATATTAGTCCAGATACACAGTTTGGAGTGACAACGGAGGGTGTGGTCGAGCAGAAGAAAGAGGAGAGAAGCGTACGCTTAGCACGGAAGAATTCGCCAGAGATGTTGAGGGCCTCGCATCTCACGACGACGATTTTCTGGCCATTCAAGAGTTGCTTTGCGACTGTGCTGGCGAGACGACCGAGCAAGTGCCCCTTGCCGTCGATGACAACCTGGAGAGAAAAAAAGAGGTTGCTGTCAGTACTTTTTGATCTGGTGTATTCTGTTGACGATCTGGGCGTAATGCCGCCAGGGAAGAACTTACGACGGGCTCGAAGGTCGACATCTCGCTCTCAATCACCTGCAAGGGGTCGTACGGGGAATAATTCGCAAGTTGGGCGAGGACGTGGTTGTTGGTTGAGTTCGTCAAAGGCCGGAGGTTGAGTCAATGAATTGTGTAGATGCGCTTTGGTTTCCGTCGTGCGCACGCCAAGACATCTATTGCTTGGCGCGAATATTCAAACACACGTGAAGCTGCTTAGTCATTACGTGGGCCAGCAGACCCGCAGTGTTTTGGTCCAAAAAGTTTTATCTGTGGTCAATGAAGGGAATCACTACTATTATGCTGTCGACCTCATCTCCAACTTGAATAATGCTCACAGAAAGCTTCGTTGCGGCGACTCTGACTGCGAACAAAGCTGTGGCGCATGCCAGCGCCGCTTTGAAAGATGTAGGCATTTTCCTTCACGAGTTTCAACCTCAGCGCGTCCTCCGGCAAGGCTTCAAGAAGAGTTCCAGTCAACCAGGCTGCGTGGCCATCAGTGATTCGCACATCTTCGCGGCCCAGGCAGAAAAAGCAGTTCTAAACGTCTATAGTCGAGAAAGGGTCAATCAAGAAGCCACTGTCCCATTTCCCGAGCGGATATCCAGGCTCGCCTATGCCCGTGAAGCAGAAATCTTGGTTTTGGGGACTGAAGCAGGGAAATTGATTCTATGGGAGGTTGCAACAGGCAGAGTAACAAATTCGGCGGCCTCTCATCTTCAAGCTGTTTCGTGTCTTTGCATCACACCTAGGAACGAATACATCATTTCTGGCTCTGCTGACTCGAGTATTCATGTTTGGTCGCTAGCAAAACTAGTCTCGTTTGCGCCGCCTTCAGAAAACTATGAGGACGACGGTGCTTCAAATGCTCCCGTCAAGACATTTTCCGGGCACCGAACGGCCGTGAGTGCCTTGACATGTGGCCACTCCAACATCACTACAAATTTTGCAGTTTCAGCTTCCAGCGATGGAACTTGCCACATTTGGCATATCGAGACATGTCAAGTGTTGCGGACTCTATTGCTGCCCTCCTACGCCACTTCCATCACACTTGATCCAGCGGATAGAGCCACCTATTTTGGATGCAAAGATGGGAGGATCCAGTCTTGGGATATCTTTCAACAGTCGCCTACCACCGGTATTTCACTCTCTAACCATCCAACCCCTCCGGCCATACAACTTTTGGAGAAGGACAGTTGGAAAGCCTCATCCGCCGACGTGGGAACAGCGAATTGTGTTACGCTCTCATATGACGGGACATCTCTCCTCTCTGGTCATGTGAATGGAACCATCATCCGTTGGGATGTCGCTAAGCGTCGAATTCTACAAGATCTGACGAATTTGGGCCAACCGGTCACGAACATTGAGATGCTCAAACCCGAAGGCTTTCCGAACGTGAAAAGGCCCGGGTATACTATCTCAAGCGTTGTGAAGCCCAACCTTAATTTCGCGTCAATGAAAGACAACGGTACTTGCGGCGTACCTGCAAACTATGGTCTCCATATCTCAATCACTGCCCGAAACAGCCTCTCCGAACATGACGAGTTCGCAGAAGCAATTACCGGTCCCGGACTCCCACAATCCATGCTGGATGCGGCCATCCACTCCCTGACAATGGGGAACAGCGCTACCCAAGTCCCAGCCTCAGCAGATAGCGCCGGGATAGCCAAAGCAGAAAGGCTCGAAGAGGAAGTGTCCAAATTAAAGCAGCAACTCGCCGTCCTGCACAATCTGGAAGCAAAACGAAGGGACAAGAGGCTTGTGAGAATGGGCAAGCGAGATGAACTGGCGGTGAAGAAGAGGGAAGCGTATTTTGAGGCGCAAAGACAAGGAAAGGACGGGGATGCAGCTATGAAAAAGTGGGAGAGGAAGGAAGCCGAGCTTGACCGTGAGAGCGAGGAAGACCTTGCAGATGATGGAGAAGAGATGGATGTCGGCTGAAGGGGCTTGTTAAAAATGACCAACTCTTAATCCAGTTTGAGACCCTGATCAATAGGGCCGATCCCCCAGCGCCATTTTGTGAGAGTGGAAAAGACAGAGTATCACGAACTTCATTCAAGTGCAGCAGCTTCCGCAAAGCAAGACAGATCACCGGCAACGAATCTGAGGAATGCACAGTGCCAGCCTCTCCCAATATCGGCTAGATGTCCACCGGGATTCAGCATGGTCACCACATGCTCAGCAAGATCGGAACGGAGCAGAGCCATACTATAAGTGATTTCTCACAAAGGAACACCCGCATGGGAAGACGCGACTACGCCTCAAACCCCATGTAGACGGCAGATTGTATTCAGCCTTGTCGTTGGATACTCTTCACAAAATGCCTTCTAAGACGCCGCCCATACAAAACCTGACCTGAAGGTTAAATGGATGTCTTCGTCACCGATCAATAGCGTGCACTATTTGCAGAGGAAGGGAAGCATATTCTCGAGTTTCTCGAGTAAAGCAAGTTATCGTATAGAGCACTCTAATTCTGAAACCGCGTCGCAGGAAGATCGACGAGCAACTCCGGCGAACAATTCTGAATATACCGGCGTTGGTGCGCCAAACATTCTGCCGAAAGCAGAGAAAATAAGCATCCATATCAAAAAACCCTTGAGATATCCTATGACTATGCTGCGCGCGAAGCCTTTCCGAAACATAGGCGAGACAACCGCTCAAGACAGTTAGTCAGACATCAAATGTTTTGTGTAATTCCAGGTTGAATCTTGTCCAGGATCTCGCTCAGCTCGTCCCACACCTTCTTTGCCGCTGCGTCACCGTCCTGGCTCCTCACAAAGCTCGAAAGGGCGCCTTCGTCTACCTTGCCGTCCGACATGTACTTGCCGTGCGACTCCATGCCTGCCTCGGCGGCGGCCACCAAGGTCCGGCTGCCCACCTCGGTCGAGCGGGCCAGGAAGAACTTGAACACCTCCAGGATGATGGACCCTTCGCGGGTGAGCTCGGAATGGCACAAACCAGGGTTGAGGTAATTGAGAATGACGCCGGACCCGGCGAGTTTGGGGGCGATCTGGCGGATAGCGAGCACCTCCAGCAGTTTGCTGGTCTGGTATCGTTCGTTCATAGTCGCCGTCTTCTCGGAGTCGAGCACCTCGAAGACATGGGGTTCTTTCCACTCCGGGAATTTGGTCCAGGCGTGCACTTCGCTGGACACGATTGTGAGGCGCGGGTTCGTCTTAAATTCCTTGGCCGTGGACTTCAGTTTCGGCAACAGGAGCAAAGCCAACAGGAACGTGCTGACGACGTTGACCGTGATGGTCCGTTCGTGGCCCTCGGCGACACTGTAGTTACCAGTGGCGATACCAGCGTTCTCGAGCAGCACGTCGATGCGGGAAAGCTTGGATGCGCGGTCGGCGAATGCTTTCACGGATGCGTACGAGGAGAGGTCGAGGTCCCAGACCTCGATCACGTTGGGGCCACACTTGGTGGTCTTTTCAATGTCGCTTTTGGCGGCTTCGCCAGCTTTGGTGTTTCGTACGGCGAGGATCAGCTTCGAGGCCCCCAGACGAGCGAAATGTCGTGCTGCCTCCTTCCCCAGCCCGGTGTTGCTTCCGGTCACAATGACGGTCTCCCCAGCAAAAGACCTCTTGGGATAAGCTGGTTTGATGAATAGCTGAGAGTATAGGAATCCCATATTGACAATGAAGGAGGACCGGGAAGATATTCAGGAGAGATAGATGTGGAATCAAGTAAGAGAGCAGTTTGCAATAACACTTACAATGTCGTTGGTAGCAGGCCTCAGTTCGAGCGCTTTATATCAATTCTCCGCTCCATTTTTCCTACAAAAGGGAACCAGTTAATCCCGGTGCTACTGCGTGGGACGTCACCAAGACCCTATGGTACAAACTCTGTTGTTGAAGACATTGCTGGTGTTCTGGGCTTTCAAGGTTCTGGAAAGCTTCATAGTATACTCGACGCTAGACCTCGCAAGGCGAATCCCTGCGAAATTGTTCGTCACCACATGTTAAGACTTGGAGATGGAGCAATGCAGCGAGGTGGGCCGGATTTAAAGAGCAACAAACTCCGCTCCAGATCCCCTTTGAGCATTGTCGGTCGGTGTAAATTCTTCCCGAGGACCAGTTTGTTCACCGTGACCAGGAGATAAAATATGCCAAAATGCACAGATCGCTTGGGACGGGATGCCACGCCTGGACCATTCAATTCTTAACATCGATAGTTGATTGAGGGACTTCCCAAGCGAGGCTAAAAGGCGACACTGAGATGCTAAGCCACATGTGAGCCACGGGAACTGTTTATCTGCTGACAAGGACCATATAGTATAGGAATCGTGCTCAGGTTCTCTCAGCCCCAAAGTGTCTTTTGTTGTATGCGAAGCTAATATCCCAGTCTGCTCCAGAAAAGGCCAACCGGCTAAAGGAAGGTTTCTTCCCAACCTGCAGTTGCTGTGGCTGGAAACACAGGTATATATGCGTCCGGACTGGGATGACGACTGTGGGGTAATAGATGAGGGAAGCTCAAGAAGAAACCAGAATCGTGAAGGAGTGCTGAGGTCTAGAGTGGTGGTATGATATGTGAGGCTGTGGTTATTGATGGACAACATGTGGAGGACGCAGCAATTGATAAATTTCCTTTGTCATTACAAATATTGGCGTCACGTGTCTGAGGTGCTTTGGTGCCTGCCACGTGAGTGGAGCCATCGCAAGCCTCAATCCTCAGAAAAAAAGTCAAGTCGATCCAAGTCAGGCTTTTCGAGACACTCATTAACAAACCTTTGTCGTAGGGATCTCGAGCGCAACCCAGCCCTCGAGTCTCTGGAGTCCGCATTTGCTCACCACGGTCTCCCTAACCTGCTTCATACACCCTTTCACTTCTCCACTCCGCATTTCAATCTTTGCAGCCGGTTCTGCACTTGAGCCTTGCTCGCAGCACATTCTCCGAAAGACAGCCTCTCTCCCCGTTGTCCAGCTCCTACAAACACGCAGCTACGCCAAGAAGAAAATGCCTCCCAAAAAGGCCGTGGAAGAAAAGAAGATTCTGCTAGGCAGGCCCGGGAACAACTTGAAGAGCGGTATCGTATGTAGGCAGATCCCGCACAAGATGGTTTAACTATTCTTGACTACATGAGTGGCTGACTGTTGTTTGCTCCAGGTTGGCCTTGCTAATGTTGGCAAATCAACACTCTTCCAAGCCATCACAAAATGCTCTCTAGGCAACCCCGCGAATTTTCCTTATGCCACCATCGAACCTGAAGAAGCCCGAGTTATTGTCCCCGACGCACGATATGATTGGCTATGCGAACACTACAAACCCAAGTCTCAGGTCCCCGCCAACTTGACGGTGTACGATATTGCTGGCCTCACTCGAGGATCTTCAACAGGCGCCGGTCTGGGCAATTCCTTCCTGTCGCACATCCGAGCGGTTGATGCGATCTTCCAAGTTGTGCGATGTTTCGACGATGCAGAAATCATTCACGTCGAGGGCGACGTCAACCCCACAAGAGACTTGGACATTATCTCGGAGGAACTGCGGTTAAAGGATATTGAGTTCGTGGAGAAAGCCAAGGAAAACCTGTCTAAACAGACAAGGAGAGGTGGCCAAAGTCTCGAGATGAAGAAGTTGAAGGAAGAGGAAGCCACAGTAGACAAAATTCTGCAGTGGCTCCAAGACGGCAAGGATGTGAGGAAGGGCGAATGGGGCCCAAAAGAGGTACGTTACGACTTTTTTAATCCGTGTGCTTTTGGTCTTTTCATGATGAACAAGAGCTATAAGCTCGACATAATCCCAGCTCGTCGACAGCAGTCTCACCCAAAATCTCACGTTTAGAGGCTGTTATGAGAGGAAGTCCAACCCTGATATCATACTTTTTTACTTGGATCGATTTGTCATTTCTGTGTATGCTCCTTTCAAGCTGACCAGGTGGCAACAGATTGAAGTTATCAACCCCCTCTTCCTTCTCACAGCCAAGCCCGTAGTGTACCTTATCAACCTCTCCGAGAAAGACTATCTTCGTCAAAAGAACAAACACCTGCCCAAAGTCATGGAATGGATCAAAACCAACTCTTCAGGCGACCCCGTCATACCGATTTCCGTCTCGTTTGAAGAACGTCTCGCGGTCATGTCTGACGCCGAAGCCGCCGAGGAATGCAAAAATCTCAACACCAAATCCGCCCTCCCAAAAGTTATCGTGACGATGAGACAAGCACTAAATCTCGCAAGCTTCTTTACCACCGGGACGGATGAGGTGAGGCAGTGGACGATTAGGAAAGGCACCAAGGCACCACAAGCAGCTGGTGTGATCCACACGGATTTCGAGAAGACGTTCATTCAGTGTATCGTGTATAATTATGAGACTCTGAGGGAATACGGCGATGAAAATGCTGTGAAAGCGGCAGGAAAAGTCATGACCAAAGGAAAAGATTATGGTGAGTTGCCTCGACTTTCTCAGCTCTAACGCGGTTTGGAAATGGAAATGAGCCAGAATCACAAGACTAACGGTATCTATGCACAGTTGTGGAGGATGGCGACATCATTCTTATCAAGGCCGGTGCTGCAAAGGCGTGAGATGGCTGCAGACCACAACTCTCAAGCTTCTGACGCCTTCGCAATGTAAGATTCGAACCAGAGATGGATGTGCATCGCAGCTTCGTCCTGCAGGCTCGCTCGTGCGCTCGCTCCAACCTCTCTCGCACAACACCCTGGTTGTAGTTTCTGACCTACGTCGAAGGGGAAGTGGCGCATTTCAGAGTTCAACGTTGAGCACGTTTTAGCGGTTCTAGACGTCCTACTTTGCTACACTTCCTAGATTCCATCTGGGAGATGTCTAGGAGATGGATTCAATCTAGAAGATGGCGAGTGACTGGCGGATTCCCATCAAAGCAGAGTCTGAATGAATAATGTTTGACATCATATGCGCAGCGATCGAAATCAAATGAAAACGTTCCCTTGCGAATTGGAAAATACCGTGTTTTCTTGAACGCCTTGACCGTGAGACTGCGTCTAACCCCCTTTCCCCTTTTCCTCTCCGAATGCTCCTGTGGGCTGGCTGGATGGTATATACGAGGTCCTTGAATGCTGTCAAACTCGCTAGCAAGCCAACACCATCCATATCTTGAGACGCTCCAGGGTTTCCGTGCCAGTCCAGCGCTATGACTTTCTCTCATTCTCCAAGCCATCACTCCCTGGGACTTGTAGATAGCCTGTCGTGCCTGTTGTTTTATTTGGCCTCACGGCACCACCCAGGGAGTGGAGTTGAGTTAGTTCCCCTTCAAGGAAAGCCACACTCTTCTCTCTTCACTCTTGACTAAACCTGTCGAGTCACGTCATTCACACTCACATTCACATCCCACTGTCCACGTACCCACCATACCCGTCACCGCCCAACATCCTCTCCGTGTCCTGGCTCCAGCCGGCCTTCTTTCTGAGGTAGTCCCCGCCCAGCCACAGCCGGATGCACGTGTCGGCGGGTTTCAGCTGCGGCGACTCCATGGGGACGAGCTTGTAAAAGTTCTCGTCCAGCGAGGTCGGGTCGCATGTGCAGTGGCGGGAGTCTGCGTCGGGGAGCCAGAAGCGGGATTGGCCTCCTTCTCCGAGGTGGTCGCCATTTTCGTCTTCTCCCCCAGAGGAGGTGGTGCCAGTGCCGGTCGTCTGGCTGGGTCTGGATCTCGGACGGGTGGAGGTACTGGCGGTGGCGGTCCTGCTCGGCCCCTGCGGTGGACAGTGTCGCGCAATGTCGTGCTGGTAGCCGATGTCGCGGAACCACCAGACCCTGTCGGGCGGGGCGAACATGGACACGCTCAGCGTGTGCACGGGCGCGTCGCCCCAGCGGCTGTAGTAGAAGCCGCCCTTGTCGTCGAGCCAGTCAAAGTATCTGCGGTTGCCCTCGTTGTCGCGGAAGAAGGACAGGGCGCCGATCTCAAAGTTGGAGAAGAACTGGCAGTTGTTGTACGTCAGGCCAGTCTGCGGGTCGAGGAGCCAGTCGAGGCTGGCGTCCGGGTGCACCAGGTGTGGGTGGGCGGTGATGAAGTCGCGGGTCGTGGACCACAGCGAGGCGAAGCTCCGCGCGTCGTCCAGGATGGCCATGTTGAAGCCGTACACTATCCCCGTCGCCTGCATGAATCGGAATGGGTCGTACGGCACGTCGCAGAAGAAATGCACGTCCGGCTCCACGCGCCAGTAGTATTCGTACGCCGCCAGCGCCGGGTGCAGGTAGAACAGCCCCGATTGCCAGCGGATCATGGCGTGGTAGCTGAGCAGGTGGCCCTTGCCCACGGACGTCAGAGAGAGATAGTCGAGCGAGTTGTGGTAGAGGGTCTGATTGATGTGGGAGGGTGTAACCCAGTGTGCACGAGGGACGAGGTGATATTCTGTCCGCGCTGATGTCGCATTCGAGGTCGCCGCCTGTTCGTCCGTCAGCAACGTATACCACCCAAAGCGATCAATTCTCTCCCAGAAAATTTAAGAATCCTCTTTTCCATTTCAATCGGGACAAAGCGGAGTCTCATTCGACACCTCAAATGCCCAAATGGGGGAGGCAGGATGCAGAGAGATATTCCGTACCTTGAACTCATCCGAAAATGGCTTCTCATTAAAGAACACCCAGGGATACTGGTATCGTCGGTTCCATCGAAACTCCAATTGACGCATGCTCTGCAAGATCCCATCGAGCTCTTCGTTCCTCACTAGACTGATCAGCGCAGCCTTGGGCCGCTTGGTCCGCAGATCGTTCGGGTATGAATTTTCTCTCAGCCATTTCCCCGGTCTGGTCCTACTCTTGCCTGTTCCAGGCAGGTGGGACCCTGATTTCCATTCTTTTGAGAGGTGAGACAGGACGTCGTCGCGGGAGTCGCGGATGTTGAGGTAGAGCTGGGCGGATAGCAAGATGGCGAGGAATACGAGGAGCCACCGCCAAAGGCTCCTCTTCGGCCAGCGTAGGCAGGCGTAGTTTGTGCTGTGAATGGGCGGACTTTCGTTAGGTCTCCTGAGGGACGAGGGAGAGCAGGCTTTGCTCAAGAAAGATGACTCGCGCGTAGCAACGCGGGTGAAGAGATTCGCGTGTGAAGAGGAACTGGAACTCGCGGTGCTGGAGCCCGAGTTGACGGCGGTGACAGATGAGAGCAAACTGAGGGATTGGAGTCGCTGCCCAGGCGGCGTTGTGAGATAAGATGGATCCATGGCGCACGGATAAAGCAGTGATGAACGGCAGAGTAAAAGCTGAAGCAGCACAGGTGGATTTTGAGGAGTTTGCAATGGACGTAGACAAGTGAAGTTCAGTTTTCCATCACCAGCCTTTGAAATCACAAAAGTCATTCCAATTCCATTCATTAATTCTTGAACCGCGGAAAATGATCCCTTTTCCCATTCCTCGTGCTTGTGTTCATTGACCTGTGCTTTACCTTCAAGCCACTAACGACCTTGAAACTCTCAACCAGTGCATGCGCCTCCCATGCATCGACCAAATTTACAGAGCCATTTGATCTTGATCCTCGGGCATGTCGTCCATGATATGTAGCATTTTTGCATAAGGTACAGTGATTCGCTGTAAATCTCGATGTTTTCCTGTTCGAAGAATTAGTCACTGCATATCCAAGAGCCTGAACAGGGAGTAAAAGATCCTCACCAAGAAGTAGAACAACATCTTTCAGCAGCTCTTCTCGAGGCCATCCACAAATCGTCTTTGAATCTTCCTGCCAGTTGCGGCCTTCCACAGCATTTATGGTCGCCGCAACACTCTCCCCCTCTTGACCCGACGGTTCTACGATACCGCCGATCAGTGTCCTCAGAAGTTCTTCGACCTTCAACCTCAAACCTTCTGCGCCCAATCGTTTCGCATACATGAGCACATATATCCGGAATTCGTCCTTTGCGCCCAGCATGAGCGCTGCGGCGATGCGGTTCTCCAGATGAGCAATAGACACACCGGATTCGAAACTTTCAAACCCTTCTCGTGACAACAACACCTTGATTAGTCGCTGTAAGAAGTATGCTCGGCCTCGCAACAACGTTTCCGAGGTTGTGTTTCTCTCCAGCCACGGCACGATGCCGGAGGACACATCCACGGATTTTTCGAAGTTGGTCCTTGCTTTCGAAGACTGGATGTTGCCCACGGAAGAGTCGGTCGTGTTCCAGTACTGACTGCCCACCGCCCACCAAACCTCGGATAGTCGTTGCCAACAGTACATCTGAGGCGAGTACGCATAGCCGTCACCATTCGACAAACTGACGATAATCCTACCCTCGGAATTCAGGCGAGCTTGTGTAATCGCAGGCGCACCGGTTGGGTGAGCTGCCAGTGAATGGACAGCCGCGTCAAGCACAGGTGCCAGCGACACAGGCGGATGTGGAGATGTCATGGTTTTGACATTCCAGACATAGCAGACACCAACCGCAGTGATGCACATCAGCCAAGAATCGTAGGACGCCAGGATCACTGGTTGAGCTTCCATGACCAGAGCACTATTGAGTCGTCGGCCATGTGGCGTCCACAGGTATAAAGAGCCTGTCTCATCTGCTGCCGCCCAAAATGATCTGGTACCCGTAACCAAAAGAACTGGACGAGGAAGGAAATCCTGCCACAGAGGCTGATCTTTCCTCGTCAAAGTGATCCGACAGGGTTCGCGATCCTGTGCTCTAGGTGTCAATGGCTGTCCCGAGGGATTCTTGGCCTCGAAGACGAATTCGGCTCTGGACTTGCTCGCCGGGTCGCCAGATATGTCGCCAGGTTTTCCCGTCGAATCAATCCCCAGCACGATATGCGCCCGCACTTTAGGAATGGCAAGTCGGAGCTGACTCACGCTCAGCGCCTGGTTGATGACAGCTGGCCGGATGAACTCTGGAGTCACCTGTTGGCCGCTCGCAACTGGTTGATGTTGTGCAGGGAGGAGGCCATCCGCGCCGTTAACGAGAATGGGTGTAGCTCCCTTCTGACTTGCTGCCACCACTCGTTTCTCAGTAGTGCCTTCTTCTTCCCCCTCGATCTGTGCGTATTTCCGCTTGTTCCCAAGCAATAGTGCTGCCAACCCACCTTTGGGAAGCCCGTCGAACGGTTTGGAAAGGTCCAACACGGACTGCGGCGCATCTACCGCTTGAACATTCGCACTGGCACTGACCAACTTCGTCTGCGGCAGGGAAGACTCCGTTCCGCCGGCACCAGATACCAATAGAGGCCGTATTCTCTTCTTACCATCCTTAGTGATCTCGACTCGATTCTTGAGTCTCTCGAGTTTGGCCTGGTTTTGGTCGTCTTGTGCCTTTACTGCGGCTTGCCCATTAGTCGTTGTTTCCGCAGTTCCATTTGAAAGGTTTTGGGTTATTGTGATTGTACCATTCGTAGTGACAGATGGCTTTTCTGCTGTCGCTGGAAGTGAGGAATGGAGATCCCCCATCAAGGCACCCATGCGTCCTTCCACGCCCTTGATCTCACCAGCCTTACTCATTTCTTCAAGCAAGAGCGCATCGGTGCTTTCCGGAAATCCTATCCCCTTCCTAGATGTGCCGTACTTTGAGAGTGATCTGTCGTTCTCTTCGATGGGTCTTGCGTAGCCCAACTCTCCCGCTTCAAACATCACGGTCAAAATGGTGCCATCCAATGCAGTGGCAAACAGGGTTTGGCCATCCGGACTCCAGGATATATCTGAGATTGGTTTGCCAGCCACATCTTGCTGAACGACAATGGGCCGAGGACTGCTGGTGGTCCAAATACTCAGACACTTATCTGCCCCTCCACACGCAATGACCGTCGTGTGAGGTGTAGGATGATCTTCGTGAGCATACTTGGAAGGGGGTTCTGGTCCGTAGAGCCTTGGAGAAAATGCACACACCTCCACTGGGCCTTCGTGTCCAATCAAGGTGGTGTCGCCATCCCACGTACCACGGTTGATGATGGCGATTGCACTAACAGGACCATTCACCGCATTGGCCGCCGCGATATGCATTCCGTCAGGAGCCCAAGAGCATCTGCGGAAGTATGTTGTCAAAGGGGAATTGACAAAAGGCTGGCTGATGGTCGTCTCGAGTGTAAAGTTGTTTACTGCATCGTGGGTCGTGTAATTCTGCGTGGGAGAGGTGAATCGAAATATCCGGATCGTTCGGTCGTCGCTTGCGGTCGCGAAGTACTTATTGGCAGGATCAAAAGTGATGCCTTTGACGTGGCTAGCATGATTCGAGAGTGTCTTCAACTTTTCAAACGTAAAGCCTGACCACACCACCACTTTTGAATCCAATCCCACCGATACCAGGATCGTCCCGTCGTATGACCAGCCCAAATCTTGTACATCGTTGTCGTGTCCGATCAGTCTCCGGAAGATGCGCCAATTCTCGACTGGAGGGGCCTCGTTTGAACCTGTCTCAATCTCAGCATATGTCTCACTGACCGCGCCAGCCCACCGCAACTCGACGCACCGAATGTGGCATGGGTTGGAGGACTCGGGTCCAGAGTATACACGCAGACAATCTTGTCATCCGCCCCTGACGCCAGAAATTTCCCGCCGGGTGAGAAGCGCACGGTGTGAATTGTGCCTGAGTGGTAACTCATCGATGCCAGCTGCTTAGGCTTGTCGTATTTCGCATTCGCGGCATTGTAGATGGCCTCGGTGGACCAGATTCGCACGTAGCCATCTTTTCAATTCAATCAATCAGTGAAGGAACTCTTTGTCATGATGTACAAATGTTCACGTACCGCCGGCTGCGGTGACCAGGCGCTTGCCGTCGGGGGAGACATGGCAACTGTAGACCTCGAAATCTTTCTTTTCGCCTGTCCAGAAGTAACAGTTAGTCGACGAACTGAGGGGAAATGTGGATGCGACACAGTCTACGCGGTTTGCGACGCGTGCACAAGGGGTTTTGGGGTGGAAAGTGTCGAACCTCCATGGGTGAGCCAGATGGGCTTGATGATGTGCATTGCGGATCTATCTTTGTCGCCGGCGGGAGCACATTCTGGAGGGAGAGTTAACTAGGCCATCCTGCGACAGTAAGATCAGAATCAAGTTGAAAGCGTGAAAAGGCTGACGCGTGAGTTGGCAGGGGAGTAGAAATTCTGGTCTCGTTGAAATGTAGTTTCGCAAGTCCGCGTTCGCACTCCGCAGTTCACTGTCTGGCATATTATGACATGCTTCACTTTAATTAATACGGGGCAAGGCTTGACCAATAAGGCTGAACACCTTTGAAGCTAGTTGAGAAGGCAGATATACAGATATATCCTATTACATTTGTATTTTGTCTGTGCTTTTCCTGAGAGTCCTGGGACACTCTGGTATATTGGTACATAGCTACCGACTTTTTCCCTCTCAACCCATGTCAAGTAATACACGAAGGAGCGCCGTCGCTGCGCCATGAAGGAGTCGAGTGTTCGCTTTCCCGACATGATAATTTCGCTTTGATGTGCCGTTGATATGTCCTCCTACTTCCTCGCTTCTCGTGTCTGCTCAAACCCTTCAAGCACTGTCTGCGCAACGTCTTTTGCATTCCCGTGCTGGGCCGCCTCAATCACCCTGGCCCCAACGTCCTTGTCTTTGTCCGTCGACGCACCCACAACCTTGCCCGCCAGATTCTTGGTTTGATTCTCGTTGACCTTTCCATATACTGCCATAGCCGTAGCAATCATCTGGCCAATGTCTCCGACATTACCTGGAACCACGACGGCAGTACCCTCCTTGGCCAGGTTGCCAAAGGCTTCAACATACTTTTCTGCAACGCTCAAGCTGACGGCGCCTTGGGCATTGGCTTCCCCGCGTTTGATGGCGTCCGCGACGGCATCGATACCCCGGGCAGTTGCCTGTGCCTTGAGCAAAATAGCCTCGGCCTCACCGGATGCCATATTGATCTGCTCGGCCTTCAAGGCCTCAGAAGCTAATATAACGGATTGTTTACGACCCTCGGCGATATTGATGGCACTCTGCCGCTGACCTTCGGAATCTAAAATCTCGGCTCGTTTTGATCGTTCCGCTGTGACCTGCCTGTGCATGGCCGCCACGACACCTTCCGGGGCATGGATATCTCTTATTTCGTATCTCAAGCATATGACACCCCACTCCTGTGCGGCCTCGTTGATCGCCTGCGTAATGTTTGCGTTAAGATTCGCCCTCTCCTTGAGAACATGGTCCAATGTGAGTTGACCGATTTCGGACCTCATGGTCGTTTGCGCTAGCTGTGAGATGGCATATTCGGCATCTTCAACACCGTAACTAGATCATCCTTCAGCAGAAGTCCACTCCACCTTTGAGCTTCGCTCTGGCTTACCTCGCTTTGTAAGCATCGAATACTCTTGTGTAAAGTACGCCATCCAATTCTAACGTGACATTGTCCGCAGTAATGGCACTCTGGCTTGGGATCTCGATTGCCGCTTCTTTCAACGACTGGACGTAGGCGATGCGCTTCCCTCATGTGTCAGTCCCTGCTTTTGTAATCCCAAGAAAACATTGCATACATCGATGATCGGGACGAGAATAGCCAACCCAGGCTGCAATATCCGATTAAACTTGCCCATACGTTCCACAATCCATGCTGTTTGCTGCGGTACGAATCGGATAATGGTGTTCGCGGGTAGGCTCGTCTGGCGCTGGAAGTATGTCGGAGAGGAACTGGAGCCGCCCATACCCATAGGGCCGCCTGGAAATGGTATACTGGGAGTCGTAGCGAACTTTCTTCGGCTCCATATTGCCATCGGGGAGTAAGCTAGAGCGGCAGTCGAACGGTCCGCATGTCGAAGTGAAACGGCAAGTCTCGAGGCACGCCGGGGTAAATTTCGTAAGGCTATGTGCGGTGCCTCCATCATGGCGGCCGTCGCAGGAAGACTTTGCGGTCGGCAAAGGACAACAAGTCAACGAGTTGAAAGGTGTAATTGCGCAGGCGACACTGATGATGGAGAAGCCAAACGATGCACCATTGCTGCTTGGTCATGAGCCAATCACAACAAGGTGCGACTTTTGGCCGGAACGGAGCACCGCAATATTTATCCGGTCCGGGGAAAGGTAAATCCATGAGCGCGAAATCCCAAAAATGTCTCGCAAGAGAATCGCACGCGCAAGGTTTCAGTCTCTTCTTATTGTTGTTTACGAAGATGTTCTTGGCTCAAGCCGGGAATTACTCGCATTCACTATGACAGTCCGCTCGAGTCAGCTATTGTCCACGAAGCTACACTCCCCTGAAGAGGTTGATTGAGGAACGCTGGTCGCTCACCCGTCTAACTGTGACCATAGTTGCAACGAGTACCTGCTAACGGCGCGAAGAAGAACACTTCCCTCTCCTAACATGTCGATCGTTAAAGCTACGGTACCTACTTGTGTGGCTTGCAAAGCCTGGCCTGCCCATGGTTACAACCCCTGCAATAAGGGAGTGGGTGAGTGGATGATGATTCTCCGACTAAACCACCTTCGCCGATGGATATCCGACCTCCGGCCGGATGCCGCCCTTTGGAAAACTGCACCAAGCTCGTGGGTCAGATCTTGGTCGACAGGCTAGGATCTTGGTTAATGGCGCTCTTGGAGATACCACTGATGCTTTAAATGGGTCCCAGGAAAAACCATTGACGTATATTCAAATGAAACGCCCATATTCACTCCCTTAACAAGGTCGACAATATTTCAACCCCAATGGACGTAAAGAAAAGGCAGCGGCCGGTCACTTCGTGTCTGCCCTGTCGAAAGAGACGATTGAAATGCGACCGGGTTAGCACAATGGAACCCTGGGCTCATGTCGAGCCGATGGAGGATGTACTAATGTATGCATTTCAGGTGCATCCTACCTGTGGGCGCTGTCTTACAGGTGGCACCGAATGTGTCTA
>WJFF01000208.1:2923-15271 GCA_011800825.1 Fonsecaea pugnacius | reverse complement strand
CATCAAATTATAGTATAGTATAATATAATCTCCCACGAGCCATAGTCATGACCGAGCTTCACTTTCCAGTCTGTCCGAGGAATCTCAGCTCAGCCCCTCTCAGCTTCTCTCGATCAATGCCACGCCGACTTGTGCGGGTGTTTATGGTCATTGTCGATCTTTGACTCTCCGACCTGCCGGATCCTGTCGCCGAGGTGCGTGTCGACTTTGGCGAACATGGCTATATTACCCGGTAGCGAGGTGGGGTGACGAGTTAGTGGATACAGCGGGAATTGTATTCTCCTGTCTCGCATAGAAAAAGGAGCCAAGGGAAAAACAGGAAGGCCAAAAAGGGAGTGAGTGAGTGGCTAGACATACCGTAGACTTCGTCGCGCAACCACTTCTCCCCCACACCACTGACGTGGGCGGCGACGTTGTCGATGAACCGGGCCTGCGCGCCCTCCTGGCCCGACATGATCCGCCACAGCGCGATGGGCTGTTCAAAGTCCCTGTGGTCGTCGACCTGGGTGAAGGCGGCGATGGGGGTGGGGATCTGCACCTCGTCTGGACGGCCGAGACTGAGGATTTTCAGCTGTTGGCCCTGCTGGTTTATAAAGTCTGTGCTGACGATGTTGGCGTTGCTTGTGCGGCCCGAGAACTGGACCGGCTTGAGCCTGGTGCCCAAGTAATTCGGGTCACCACCATAATTTGGGGTGAAGTTCATGAAGCCGTCGCGCTCGATGGGGCAGTACACCTTTGGGATGGCGGCGTTGGTCGGCAGGAACTGGTAGTTGACACCCAGCCGGTAGCGGGCGGCGTCCGGGTACGCGAACATGCGGGCCTGGAGCATCGGGTCCGGCGACGGTGCGATGCCCGGGACCATGTTGCTCGGGCTGAAGGCGGCCTGCTCGATCTCGGCGAACCAGTTCTTCGGGTTCGTGTCGAGCGTCACCCGCCCGACCTTGCGCAGCGGGTACTGCGCCTTGGGCCACACCTTGGTCATGTCGAAGATGTTGACGGGCGCTTTTGCGATGTCCTCGGGGCGGATCACCTGGATGTACACGTCCCATTTCGGGAAGTCCCCGCGGTCAATGGCACCCTGGAGATCGAGCAGATGCGCGTCCGGGTCTTTGCCCGCAATTTCGGCGCCCTCGGTGTTGGTGTAGTAATGGATCCCCTGGACCGTCTTCAACGTGATGCGCGTGTAGACGTACGAGGCGCCATTGTCCCGCGTGAACTTGTACGTGTTGCCGCTGTAGCCGTTGACGTGGCGCACCGACGATGGCAGGCCCCGGTCGCCAAACAGGAACATGAGCGCGTGGATGCTCTCCTGGTTGTTGACGTGGAAGTCCCAGAACATGCTGGCGTCGGCGGCGTTGGTGGCCGGGTGAGGTTTGTGGCTTCGATTCAACGAGGGAAACTTGACTGGGTCGCGCACAAAGAAGACGGGCTGGTCCCAGTAGATATCGTTTTTATGTGAGCTTTTGCGTTGTCCACGTACAGAAGGGAGGAAATGGGAATACCTGGTTGTTAAACACCCAGTCCTGATTGCCCTCGTTCGTCTTGAACTTGATGGCAAACCCGCGGAAATCGCGAACCGTGTCAGCAGAGCCTCGAGCAGGGCCAACAGTCGAGATGCGCATCAACACCTCCGTCTTCTTGCCGATGCCATTGAGAAAGTCTGCATCTGTCACATCCGACACATCGTCCGTCACTTCAAAGTAGCCCCTGGCCCCCGCGGCCTTTGCGTGGACGGTCCGTTCGGGAATTCTCTCACGAGAAAAGTGTGCTAGGTTCTCGAGCAGCTGAGTGCTTGTCAAGAGGACATACCCACCTCCTGATCCTGTGGGTAGTTGGTCGACGATGTCATTTCGAGGCAGAGGGATACCCTCGGCGAGAGTATAGTGAGGCTGAGACATGTCTGCTCTGCTGGGACCAAGTTGATGTCACAGAGATATCCCCACGGATGTGCTGATGAGGTGCGATGAGGTGGTGATGGCTCTCCGCCGTGTACTTATACATCATACATCCCCGTACTTGAGCACGACGCCATCTCGATACAACTGAGCAGAGCCCAACCCCGGGAGATTTGTCACCAGCCCTGCGACCACTGACTGTGCATAGTACTCAACACGTTCCGATTCGAGAAGCTGATTGTCAAATGGCTCGCACTCGATTTGCTGCGTGTCAATCAGGCCGACGACATCCATGCTTCGAAATCCGCGTCTGCCGCTCAATGCGAGACCTGAATTCTGGAGCATGGGTCTGCAAAAATCCCCCGCTTGACATGGTTGGATCAGTTGGTATCCCCGAGCTTGTGCAAGGGCCAGTTGTGGTGTCGAAAGCCTTTCGCACGAAGCTTTCGCGCGAATGCTCTAGTCCCTCTAGTCCCTGGCGAGCTGGGCCTGTCAGCCCAAGGAGCAGAAGCTTTCAAGCTACTCGGTAACCCTCATCCAATGGCCAGCTTGCGAATCCTGTAAGGGGTTAGACTGCAGATTTTCTATCCTAGGGGCCAGTCGCTTTGCAGATGAGCGGGAGGGGAAACTCAAAGGCGCAGAGACTTTCGACGAGTCGGTCCTGTTGAGCGAGGGTCGCCGTCGATCCATATTGTTAATAGCCTCGCCCACGGTCTCGAGACGGTTGCAGCCAAGTGGTAGGCGGTATCAAGTATAGTACGTGGCGTCATGTTGATCAAGCTACCTGTATACAAGAGCAGTAAGGATGAACAGAGAAAGTCCCGCAACTATCTCGATGCCATTCATTCATCCACGTCCCGAGGTTCGTTCTCCTCCCAGAATTTCTTGTAGTCATCCCAGCTCTGGGTGGGGAATTCCTCGGGCCAGGTGAGAGGCGCCAAAGGCGAGCCGGTAGCCTCAAACTGCTTCAGCTTCTCTGCCGTGCGCGGTCGAGTCTTGTTGATGCTGTAGACGCTGATCCGGTGTGCTGAATGCGTGACGTGGAGCCCCCAATTCCATGCCGCGCGAACCGTCAGGGGTTGCGTGTTCAATGCGCTGTCCCAGCATCGACAGACAATTTCTATCCAGCCTTCCACGTCGCAGGGGAGATCAATCGACCACGTCCTCCAGGTCCATTTGCCCTTCTTGGAGAGGTTGGCATTAGGCACTGCATACCAACTGAACCCTCCGTCGGCGGACAGTTCCACCCGCTCTGGCCATCTTCCTCCACCTGAATACGCCCAGCCTTTGCAATGGATCTTGCCGTTGTGAATCACCACTTGCTTAGTCCACGGAGACATGATGGCTGAGCTCACGGGCATTTCCTGAATTTGAATGCCATCTGTCGGTTGTTGGTTATGCTTCCCCGTTTGCTGACTATTTCTTGTCAGCCTGGGCGTGGAAAAAGAGGTCATTTGTTCAAACCACTTACTTGAAATAGAGATACTCTTTGCTTTGGACCGGTGCAATTGAAGGATTCTCAATAGCCTTAATCCTGTACACCCATTTCACGCTTCGAGCACCAATATACCCCAGCACCATGATTCTCACTGGATAGCCATGAATGGCTGGGAGTGGCTTCCCATTCATCTCCCAGCAGAGGAGAACTTCGTCGTATTTGACTTTGGACCATGGGACACTGACCACGTAGTTCATCGCTAATTGATTCATTAGCCAACATTGCCGTCTAAAGGTCTCACAACCGTACTGACCTTCGTTGTCCTTAAAGTAGGTCTCAGCACCGTAGAGCTCGAGATGTTTGGCTGGTTTGACAAGTCCTCCGCAGGCTTCAATGACATCCTTTAGGTTGATCCCGAGATATTTCGCCGTACCTATGGCCCCCTCGGCCCATGGAGCCTGAGGGACCTCATCTCCCTGGCCTGCATAGAGAGAGATTTGCTCAATTCGTCGAGTCCCCGAGCACTGCATCGTGACAAACTTTTCGATGCGAGGAAATCTCGACTCATCCGTGATGTCGTCAAAGGTGAACGTTCGCGGATTCTTGACTAACCCGTCCAAATCCAGCCGCCATTTGTCTTTGTCGATGAGTGGAATTCCGCCGTGGTTTCGCACAAAGTGAAGCGAGTTCGGCGTCACCGCTTTGTCGGTCACCAGCCTCTTGGGAGGTTCACCATTGTAGGGGAACTGCAGAAGATGAAGCATTTCAGGGTGCTTTTCGCGAAGAACAGTGCTCCACGAGTCTTCAGGGACATCGGTAAGCTCACCACCGACCGCATGGTGCCACATTTTCCAGTGTGTGCCTGGGAGCACGGGGTTTGTGTCAGGAATAGGTCCCATCTGAAACTCTGGATTTGGCGGAAAGACCTGGGAGGTCAGGATTTTGTGCGCCTTTTCCTTCTTCTCTGGATATTTCTCCCATTCCACATATCTAAGGCCTTGTCAACTGTTGTTCCCAGTCTGGGGAGGCAACGCACCCTTTCCATCCTTCGAGTTCGCGAGTAAACAGCTCATCACGGTTACCTACAGCATCAATCGCTGCTTGGTCCTTGGTCAACTCCGGCCATGCTCTGGGCTGGATAAACACTGGTTCAGGGCCGGTCTGGTCCAGAAACGGCAGTTTAGCACCAGCCAAGCCTTGTTCGATTTTCCATTCATCAGGTCGGTTGTGTATCTCCATCTTGGCCGTCAGTTAAAATGAATCGAGAAAGACTGATCGTGGCCGCGGGGTGCTGCCGGCCTTATATATACATCAGGACAAGGTGCAGAATAATTCCTCTCGACTCCCATAACACACCCTTGCACGGAACAGCCTAAACGACACGCCCAAGCCTTTTCTAATAGCTCTGCAGAGCCCAGCTCACACCTGGGTGGTGTGATACCCACATACCCTTCATAGCAAGGTTCCCGTAACCTGGCTGAAGCTTTAACCCCTCCAATACTGAAAAGTACGCGTGCTCCTAACAGGCATAGTTCCTATCGTCATGTTAAAAAAGAGTAGCAGATTTGGGCGAGACACTCCAGTTGACGAGGGTCGTCAAGATTTGTCAGTAAGACTAGAGGCTTCGTCTGGTGTGGAACATTGATTGGATATCCAGTGAATTAGCACATCCACTGCATGGGAGGTAGACTTCCGCAAAAAAGCATCGTGATGCACCAAGATCAGCTAGTGAAATGGTCCGCACTAAAGACCTACCTTTGACCACGCTGGGACAGGGCGAGAGCCGTCCTTGAGAGACAGAGCATGAAAGTTTTTGGTTCGCGCGAGTCAGTAGATGGTGCGAGCTTTGGTGCGAGCTTTGATGCGAGGGAGGGGGAGACCCGCTGCTCAGCTTCGTCTGGGTTGTCAGACGTCAGATGGGCGACCTGGAACCTCCTATTGGTCACTATTAGGACACTCATCGAGATGAAATAGGAAGTTCATTTCTGCCAGCGCCAGTCAACATGAGTAGTTGACGACCTGGAACGGAGAAAAAGGTACAGAGTGTCTCTGGGAGAAGCAGATGCCGGGCAGTGGAGAAGGACTTTGAAATGTATGAGGAGAAGCGGGGAGGGCATCATCGGCCATGAACTACTTGGTAGAGGATGGAAACGGAAACTCGTGGGAAAAGGTGCGTCTTTGGAAAGGGGGAGCGAGGCTCCCTATATAGTATTTCTCCGCTACTGCCAAGATGCCAAGCCTCGCTAGACTTGCACAGTAGCGGTTGATAAGAAGCGAATGCACACTATTCCCCATTTGGTAGTATTAATTGGCATCTTTGCTGGCTCATCATCATTTCTATTCTGGTGTTTTTACAGCGACAAGGAACTTTGGTAAATACCTAGGTATCGAGGTCTTCCGAACAGTACAAGCTATCTAGATCTATATGCATCTTTTGTTCCCTCATCTGCGAGTGACCTGATCCTCAGAACTGCCCGCCTCCTTGATGCCTTCTTCCTCCGCCTGCTGACTTCGAAGCACCACGCCCCTGTCCCAGCCGAGCCGATACGCAGACATCTTGTCCTTCTTCACCCAGTGGTGTCGGTATCCATCCCACCCAATCAAGAAGAACCAAATCCCTCCCAAGACTCCCATGATCACAAAGTTTCGTACCAGAGAGTGAGTTGCGACCAACGAGATGGGCACCAGCTGGAAACCCAAGCCGGAATTGATCCAGCCTAGACAGATTGCGATGCGGCCGAGCCATCGGTGGATGTAGGCGAACATGCTCTTCTTGCCTGTCTTCTTGAAATAACGATGCTGCAACAGCCCCAGCGCCGGCTGAAACAGGATCAGCGCCGATGTCGCGAGGAGGCCAATCACGACATGGGCCTTGGTAGAGGTGCTGCTGGAGAAATAGTTCAGATCAACATCTGCAATGTCGATACCCAGCCCCATTGCGCCAATCATTACCGCTAGTCCCAGGATCTGAAGCGGCGCATGGATGAACTTGACCACGCGAACGCCTCGAAGTGGGAGATGAAGGGATATGGCACCCAGCGGGAACAGGACAATGAAGGCGATGGACATCATGCAGGCGTGCGCATTTCGTTTGCGTATAAAGATCTTGTAACCGTCCTCGTAGAACGCTCGCTTTTGAAGAGAGGAATCTTGTTCAGGCTCTGCCACCGTTGCTGCTGCCACTAATAGGATCCATTATCAGCCACAATGCGAACTATCGGGTTTTGTGGACAACTTACTCGCAGAAGCGGCGAAAAACGTTGCTCCTAGAAGCATGGACTTCATATTGGACCGTGGGACAAAGATACCAAAGATAGTGTGCTCAGTGATGCGGAGAGGGTGACGGTTATGTTTCTTTGGTAGGCACTTAGACCATCAATATCGACTTGGTTTCTGCCAGGAGGCTGGTGGTGTGCTTTATAGCAGAGTTTCTCGGTCGATGATACTAGAATATGCTCTCCCTGGCGACCTCTAGCTATGTATATGGCGCATTGCGTGGCATCAGCGGGTTGAGCCTCCTGTGATGGATCGAAGAAGTTCAGAGACCAAATCAGATCCTGGAATTTCATCGGCGACTTTCCGACTTGTTGACTTGTTTCGTCCTTGTCGCAGGACTAATCTGACGGCTCATTGACCGATAGGGGAACATGGGGAGTTGATTGGGTTGATGTGGTTGGCGAGATTCCTTGCCACGAGGGCTAAATATAGATATGGGCTAGCATTTGCCGTCATTCGACTGGTCCGTCTACCAAACAGGTAAAGCGTACGACAACCACCCATATCCCTCTTATTGTTGATGACGCTTTTCTCATGTGTGCTTGGTAAAGCTTTTTTATGCCCGGGGAGGCGAAGATCCTGAAGGTGTGCAACCTCTGACTCAGCGGTTGTGAAGCCGGCTCTGTCCAGTGTGCACAACTAAACGTAGATGTGTCGCCCCCAAGCTTTGTGGCCACAGCGTGCAAAGGTGCCGGGTTCCGTGGATTTTATCACACCGGGCAACTACTTGTACAATTGGTAGCTGATAATTGGCGACAGACTAGTGGCCAAATGCCGGGAATAGTGTAGCAGTCCATGGCACGCGGGTATGGATTGCTTTTGTTGTGACGCACAAGGGAGGCGGCTTTAGAGCGGGATGTATGCCTTTGGTCATGGTTCACATGGCAGATCGAGTCATTGCAGTATCTCCTTTTAGATCCCAGAGGAGGCACTTCGGTTGACATAGTCGTCATAGCACGCCGACGTGAGGCGAGGGTAGCAAATGATACCATTTTGGTCCCGGGGTGTCAGTCCAGGAGAGATTGAGAATCGGAGACTCTCCTGGTTATGACTGTGGGTCTGTTCAGTTGTTCTTGGGTAGGAATCCCAAAGAGACGCGTAGCAACTATCCCACTTACAGCAAGTGTCCAATAGCTTCAGTTGTGTTTTGCCACTTGTCAATATGCTGGTTCGAAGGATGCTGTTTTCCCTGGAGGTTTCCGCGAGCACATATAGGTCCCCTGTCGGTCTTCAAGAAGCTTTATCCTTCCTCGGTTGAACCTCTGGGGGGTCTTGACGACTTGTGATTGCGTCTCGACAGGGATGGGCACGACTGACCACGTCCAGCTATGCCCGAAGATGGCTGCGCGATCTTGCCGGTAGGGTGTAGGCAATCGATACCGGTCTTGTATTGCGCTGCGCTCTCAGTGGCTCTTGGAATTGAGACCTGGCATGTAAACCATTGCATACAACCCTTACTACCACTTCGGCATGTTAGCTATCAAAATCCGTTTTCTCCAGACTGGCCTGCCGAGCATCGAGAATCGAGCGATACAGCGAGTCGTCCGAGTATTGAAACTTCACACCCAGAAGTCGAGGACGCGGTGAACCTGCTGGAGGAATAAGAAATGATTGTTGTTTGTTCAGTCACTCAAGGAAGCGATTGCGACAGCAGGTGAAACCATCGGAGATCTGTGTTATCGTCTTGCATTTGTTCACCTTTTCTATATCTCTTCGTGGTGTTCCAGCTCTTCTCAGTAGCGAAGATCGTATCCTCCCAGCACAGTCGCCGATACGCACCGCTGCGGTATTGGTGAATGATGTCTCCCTCGACAATTCATACAACGGACCTCTGAGATCCCTCTTCTCAGGATCGTACTTCTCCGTCAGGCTACAATTTTTGGAAGAGACTTTCAAGTGCTCCAGGAGATGCACGATCGGTCTTGGAGAATGACTCCGCCATCTCATTTTTTGATCAACGTGACCGACGGCGAGCGGGAGGGATTATGCCTTTGGCACATCCACTGAAGAGGGATCATGTCGATGAGTACCTTTGAGGATAAGGGCGGGAGTGTGTTGGGGTGGATTTGCTTGTGAGAGGGACGAGGGGAAGAATGGACAAGTCAATAATACTTGGTACATCCGAGTCCGAGTCCAAGGTGCGCAGCCTTGGCTTGTGGAGCTCCACCAACAGACTTCATCTCATCCATCTCCCTTTTGCGACTTTATTCCACATGGATGACAATGTGTTACCCTTTCCTACCATATGCAGAGTGCTCCCTATCTTCCTATCGACAGAATGATAACAGTAAGACCGGAACACCCCCTGTTGCAAGCCGCCTCTTTCAGTGCCGAGCCTCAATTGACCAGGGCCAGCACCAGCGCCCAACTCCTATGTATCTCAAGATCTCGAGCCGAAACCGAAACCCCAATGTGTCAGTCGCTTATGCACGAGGACCAAAATCATTGCATCCAGTTGTTCACCAGTCAACATTATTGTTGAGGGGCCAACGTCCCTACGAGAAATAGACCTACGCATCCGGACCTCAAAGGCTCAGGCTCAAACGTCCGTGTTATCAGGAATGCTGTAGAGTGCGAACAGCGCCTCCTGCCATAAGGAGGAATAGCCCTTGATGCCGCCGCGCTATGGACTCTATACATGTCCCAAGAAGCATACCCCAAGGTCGCTCATCTCCGGTGTCACTCGCTGCGATAAATGGCAGGTGATAAAGGTTTTGGATTTGCCGGGCTGCATGGGAAGCACTGTGGCATTTCATAACTTGATCACTTGTTATCTTGATCTCCGCACTTGCAGATCCTGAGGAGGGTGACAAGGGGATCAACGGCGATGCCCACTCACGCACCCACGCCAACTCTGTCAGCACCCCGGTTGACTCTACTGATTGACCTTTCTTACAATGGCAGGTCGAGAACTACCGTGTCGACATGTCGCGTGCATACGTCCAAGTTGATTGGTTGTATCTCTGGATTTGGAGATAATCCCCATGGTGGGCAGCTGCAAGTCTGTCGGCATATGGCCGAACACGGCTCATATACCCTGAGCTAGATATACCTTGAGGGTGCGATGTGCTTTGGCATCCCTATACCATTGCATCAAAAGGAATCTGCTCTCTGGTCAGTCCGCAACAATGAAGGACGACATCGAAACACCCCAGACAAGAGTGACCTCTGTTGAGAGCATCGACGAGAAACTTGTCGACTACAGAGATGTGGACGCCGCCCTTGGGTTTCTTCGGGCCAATGCCCAGGCTGGGCAGGTTGATGTTGATGAGAAGAAGCTCATGCGAAAAGTCGATTGGATGATTATGCCGTTGATGTTTGCCTGTTACTATTTGCAATACACCGACAAGACTTTGCGTAAGTTTTCGTGTGGCGAAGCCAGTTCAACGGCTGCTAACAATGATATAGTCTCCTATGCTGCGATCATGGGGGTCATTGAGGACACCCATATGCCGTCGAACGGGTTCTCGAATTTGGCAATCGCTTTCTATGTAGCGTTTTTGTTCTGCGAGCCATTCCAGTCATTCCTCATCCAGAAGTTCCCGACTGCGAAGTATTTGGGCTGCAATGGTAAGTGGCAGATTGGTGACACTGAGACAAAGTGGACTAATGATGCAGTGATCCTATGGGGCATCGTGGTTTCACTGAACTGTGTCTGCCACAATTTTGCATCCATCGTCGCCCTTCGAGTCTTACTCGGGGTGTTCGAGTCGTGTGTCGCTCCCAGGCAAGTGTCATCACAACCCGTGCCCAAAATGCGTCTGACGGTTGCAGCCTTGTCATCCTCACAGCCATGTGGTACAAACGGCATGAACAAGTTTCACGGATGGGGATCTGGTATCAAGGGGTTCGTACTGTTCTCTTTCAGAGACCTCCTGTTGTCACTCGGCTGGTATGGATGCAGCTAACAGATATATTCTAGACATCGGTGGCGCCGGCTGTGTCTTCTCTGGCCTCATATGGCTTCCTCCACTACACCAACTCCCATCCACATCTCCATTTCAAGTCCTGGCAAATATTGTTCCTGCTCTTCGGGATCATCACAATTGCTATTGGTATCTTGGTTGTGCTCTTCCTCCCAGACAACCCTATGAAAAGCCGGTTGTCCGCGGAAGAGAAGATTTACATTATCGAGCGAGTTCGAGAGAACCAGACTGGGATTGAAAACAAGAGATTGAAGACCAAGCAAGTCAAGGAGGTGCTCACCGATTACAGAACCTGGCTGTTGAGCTTGATTGTCATCACCACAAACGTGCCCAATGGTGCCGTCAGCTCTTTCTCGAGCATCATTATCGAGAAGTACATGACATCCAATCCTTATGCGCTTATGCTTGCTAACCTCTTCCCCAAAGCTTTGGTTATGATGAATACACAACACTGCTTCTCAACCTTCCGGGATGCGCGGTTGCTTTTGTGTCGGTCGGGTTCGGAACATGGTGGGCGGGCAAATACAATGGCAGGGGTATCGCCATCATTGTCCTCATCATTCCGACCTTAGTTGGAGGAGCTTTGATGGCATGGCTGCCTCCTGAGAATCAGGGTGGCTTGCTAGCCGGCAATTTCATGACCAATACCGTTGGCGCGAGTAAGTTTGGAGTCGACCGCAACATTTCATGACGGCTGCTAACAACTATCAGCCCTTCCGTTGTTGTATAGCTGGATCACGTCGAACTGTAAGTCTTTCTAATATACCATGTCCGGGTGCATTGCTGACACCCCGTAGATGCCGGACATACGAAGAAGATCACCATGAACGCGCTTGTACTGATGAGCTTCTGCGTGGGCAATGTACGTCTTGATTATGCGTTTGCTATAATGAGTGAACTAACGCTGCATATCCAGATCATTGGACCCGAGACCTTCCAAGCCAAAGATGCACCCCAATATATCCCGGCCAAGCTTACCATTGTGGTGATTCTCGCCGTCGCCATTGCACTGGCGATCACGCTGGATTTGCTGTATGCATGGGAGAACAAGAAGAGGGACCGCGAAGAACCGCAAGACCTGCCACCAGACCACGAGTTCCTTGATATGACAGACAAGGAGAACAGGAACTTCAGATATCTGCTGTGATTCTTCTTGTGTCTCTGACAGGGACCAGAGAGGGCAAGAGGGCAGCGTAGACGCATGGCCCAGGTGTGGAATATCGCAGGGATAACACATAGTCATGACCATAGAGACATTGTCTCCAATTTGGAAATCTAGTTAGAAGTGTGACATTCGTTCAGCATGACAATAGAGACATTGGAGGAGAATAAGTTCTGCCCTTATACGTCCGTTGTTCCTGATCTACTCGTCCGTCAAAAGCCGCTCGAGCCCCGAATTCTGGCAACCGAGGTGGACATTTGGCGGACGACAAGGCGCACATTTGATTGACGGCAGGAGAAAAAGAACCCATCACCATCAAACATTTCTCTCTTCTTCTCCCATTTGTCCTGAGCCCATGCAAATATGGAAGCTAGTGACGATGGCGCTGCCCTCACGCCTGGGCCAAGTCCGCTTGCCGGTGCCAGTGCTCCGCGCCGTCATGCTCGCGCCATTTTGTCATGCGGTTTCTGTCGCAAGAGGAAGCGGAAATGCGACAGGTCTCTACCCGAATGTTCGTTCTGTCGAAGGTGAGTCTGTGCCTCTGTCTACCTTGGTTAGCCAATCAAGCAGACTCCACAATATACTGATCATCGTCTACAGACACCGAAGGAAATGCATCTACCCCCGCCGCAGAGCCCCTACCCCTGTAGT
>WJFF01000207.1:32215-52670 GCA_011800825.1 Fonsecaea pugnacius | reverse complement strand
TTAACGGGGCTGCTGCTCGCTTCGCACCAAAGCAGGGCTACAAGGAACCACCCCGAAGGTTTGAAAGCCCAGACGCCCTCAGCCGCAAATTCAAAGAATAGCAGCACACCAAGAGCGAAAGTCTGGGCAACACTGGGGCAAATGGGCATTTTGGGTCTGGGGGGCCCGAAGCTTCGCAGGGGAAAAAAGCAGCCCCTCGAAAAAAGACCAAACACGAAACACAGCCTTCATCTCGGGCCTTGGAAACTGGACTGATTCTGGTTTAGCACGCCACATGAGCCTTGTTCACTCGCCGTTCCCTCAGCCTCTCACAAGAAAGAATTGCAAAGGACGCCTCCCCTCGAAGCTTCGGCAAGCCACCATCGCCGTCCGTAGCGTGGGTCCTCTGGCTGCCCGCTGGTGCTGGTGCTCACTGCTTACCACTGTTCAGCCTACCCTTCAGTACAGGACGAGTAGTACCCTCTCTTCTGCGTCGGTGCCCACGCTCGGGCTCTGCGCCCTCCCCAGCCTACCGACGGACGGATTAGGTACCAGGCCGACAAGATCGTTGCAAAGTTCCGGTCGATCACGATCCCGTCTCTCCTCCCCACTCTTGTGAAGCCACAAGAGCTATAAGCACCAAAACGGTGGTTTGTTGACGCCCATGATGACACGAAAGAGACGGAACATCCTGTGGCGGTTGATATTGAAGGGGGTGTTTTAGACATGGGACCAAGTCTCCTTTGTCTTGTATGCCCGATCAACAGACTCGGAGCTGAGTTTGTTACATGACCACACACGAGCACAGCCAAAAGAAAGTGGACAGAATCAGAGCAACGACTACCTAAGCAGCTGTGCATACGATAGTCGAGCTTATTATATCTCGCTCAAGCGGCATGAGACTCCGCTAACAGCGAAACAGTCATGCTTGTACTCCGTAGGTGGCACCCGGGGCCACCCTCCCTTCCTGCATTCCTTCTGATCCTTGACGAATTTATAGTCTCACGTCTCATGCCACATGGACAGTCAGAGACGCTTTTTTCCGGCCCTGAATTGGATCCTATTGATTGCACAAATAACTATCCAGCCTCCTGTATTGTTCATCAGCGGCATCTCATGAACCACCGTCGTAAAATTCTTGGAGCTCTAGGAAACACTCCGCCTGGTCATCCAAATATCGTTCCCATTGACTCCGTACTCCTCGCGCTCGACCAATCTGTGTCCATGCGCGCCGCTAGAAGTACACCATTGTCAAATCACTTTTTGTTCCATTGAACTCGATAAGATGGCACGGTGAGAAGAGGGAGTGGACATGCCCCGACTAGACAATCATCTGGGCCACACCTCGTCCACCTAGTGTCGTGCTTCCCACAAATTCCTGCTGTTTCAACCCTGCCAGTGCATAGCAAGCTCCCGCGAGGGCCAATACCACAGCGGCGGCAATCAAGCTGCTGGCTTCCACGATGATGCTCAGCCACTGGACCAGGGACATGAGGCCGTAAATAAGGGCGCGCATGTAGTTTGTGGTGAAGCGTTTGATAAAGGCATCGAATTTGGCGGATGTAGGGCAGATACGTAGCAAGAGTGGGATTTCGATGAAGATGAGAACCAGGGAGGAGCAACTGCGCTCAAGTGTTAATCGTACGACATCGTGATTTTTGAAGACTGGGGAGAGACGCACAGTAGTATGATGCTGAATAGAATGAGCAGGTTAAAGTGGAAGATATTGGCGATACCCAAGGCAAATCCCAGGATGATGCATAGCACTCCGAGCCTGTTGGTACACATGTCAGCCCATCTTGTTCATGACCTGTAATCACCCCCCACTTGTGTTCAACGACTCGTTCATTCGGATGAGAAGCGTGGGTATCTTCACAATAAAAGGTCCTGATGCGCAAAAGATCACAAGAGATCGTGGGCGAGCAGGCGTGGAGTGACCAAGGGACTTCTTACCACTGCCCATAGATGCCTGCGGACAGCTGTCAGCTTCCGTCCAACGCAGGTCGCAACACCGACCAAAAGAGAGAAACTCACTGAAGTTGCGCATTTTGAACTCATCCATGAGCGCCATAGTGAATTATCTACTCGCCCAATGGCACCGGGGAAAGATCAGGGTTTGCGAAAGTCGAAGAGGACAGATGTGGCACAACGGCACTGTTTCTTTCAATGCGGCTGAACTATGTTATTGCGCGATGTGAATCTGGATCGCTCGTCGCGGAGGCAATGCTGAATGGAACCGTTATGTCGATTTGTATGTAGGCTGTAACAGTAAGAGGATAGGAGGGATCAGAGGTGAACGGTCTGTTGCTGTTGCGAAGATGTCTGTGTCTGATCAAAAGTTGTCGTCGACGACGGATGACGGACTTGCTTTGCTGGATGTTGTGGCAGGTGCAACACCGGAGAGACAGGGATGAACCGTAACTAGGCGTAGGCGTCGAGACTAGCGCAGGGCAAGGCGCTTGGGTGCTTAACGAGGACCACAAAATAATAATATTTTGGAGGCCTCTTTACTCGTAGGAGGTTGGATGGATGCCTGTAGGTGTACCTACAGTAAGTACTCGGGACGGGAACCTTTTATTCGGCTTGTCAATCTCAGACCACGACGAAGGATCCTAGGGTTTCGACATCAATCGTTCCAACAACCTTCTTATGGATGCAGAGGTAAATGTAGCAGCCTGACTGCCCACCCACAACCGAAGCAGCGCGTGGCGCCATCAGAACCACATCCACCCTCCGAGTTCTTATTGTCCACGTATGGCGTCGTAGGCGTCTCGGACCGCCAACAACCCATGTTAGGCCACTCGGGCAGCCGGGAAAGTCATTTACAAGGACTCGGGAGAAGTTGGAATTGTGGCAGCCTTATCAACAGTTATCACTTGCTAGGCACGTGCATCTGGACGTAATTTAGTTGTTGGTGGTTATGTCCCCCATCCGCCGATCTATCATCACATCGCTGCTGCCTCCATCCCTTACTCGCTGCTCAATCCCTACATATCTCTGTGTGCTTTTCAATCGCTACACTGTCCTTCGTGTCCACGCTGCGCCACCTGCTATGCTTGTTGACCTATCATGTGCACCCTTGCTCGAGACCCGCGATTTGCAGAATGTCAGAATCGGTACCACCCGTTTATGGTGCCGGCGACGGATCTATCCACTTGCGGCATACACCACTACCGAGACCTGTTAGCATTTTCGATGCCTGCTTCGTGACGAATGATTCCACCTACGTCTGAAGATGTCGTTGAACACGAAGTAGCTGCCGCCCTCGGGCTGCAGGTTGAACGTCTGGACGTAGCTCATCGGGTGTTGTTGATCATCGACCTGTTTGTGTAGTGTCCATCAGAGACCACGCCGCCATAGAATTTGGCGCCCGTGAGAAAGCCATCGAGGTGAGGTTTTGGGAGACCTACCAGTAATGCACCAGTCACCATAACCAAAATGCCTCCTTGCTCGTTGGACGGCTGCGCATCTGTCGTGTCGACCCGGTGTTGGACTTTTTGGAATGGTAGATTCTGCAATACCACTCCGCATCAGTGACTCTTGCCCTGGACGTTGTAATAATTGCTCGAGTAGAGTCCACCACGTTGACATACCGTAAGCTTCTCGAGGATAGACTGTGTCCCCAAAAACGGTTCTTTCTCGAACGTAAGCATCGACTTCTCTCGCTGTATGCGCACACTCATGTCAGAAAAAACATCGTAGCTCTTCTCTTCTTCCCTTCCTCCCTCCTCTCCCGACTCAACTTGCAAACCAGGCGCAAAACGGGTTCATAAAAACGTACGTAGAGGGCAGCCAGTTGCGTGCGATCGCCGTCAAAGGTTTTGTAGTAGAACTCGACGAATTGCTCTGTGTCGCATTAGGTACTTGCTGGGCGTGCTCAGGGTTTCTCGCTGGGAGAAGAAGAAGGCTCACGGGCGATTTGTTGGAAGTCTGTTTTTGCCGGGTATCAACCTCCCTGTTAGTTCTCATAGTTCTTGATAGGATATTACGTGCGCCTGCTGGGGCAAGCCAGCCGGGTCGAGACGATGGCTGCGAGGGGCTCGAAAAACATACCTCCCATCTTGTCTGTATTGTTGGAGATTTTATCTCCGTGGAACAGGTGATTCGGAATGAATTTGGTGGGGGGAGAGGGAGGGCGCGGTGCGCAGACACTGGAATTTTTTGGGCTTGCTTGCTTGTGCAGTGGTGGTTGGTGCAAAGGGGGAAACCAGTCGAGGGTGTGTATACAAGAGGGCAGAGACGTGCTTGTGACCCCGCGGGCCTAGGGTACCACCGACACAAGTACTAATTACTCGTACTACGACCGCCTGGCGCTGCTGCTGTTTGGGCGGCAGGAGGTCACTCAGCGCAACCGGCCCGCAGAGCCAGATCCCGCCAAGAAAAGTTCCACCAACCTCATTCTTCTTCACTTCTTCTCTGTATTTCGTTGACGCTCTTCCTCCTTTTCCATCTCTCGTCTCCTCCATGAGTTTCTTCTCCAGCAGTTCCCCTGTCCTACCAATACCTTCACCCCTATCGTCTTCTTTGGTAAGCCAGCAGCCGCCCTTCCCTTCTCCCTTCATTCCCTTGACTCTGTCCGTGCATTGAAAACAGCTCCGATGATTTTTACTTATATGCTCAAACGATAACTGACGAGACGGATCCGGCAATGTCAAGCCATCCGTCGGTGACTTTAAAAATTATGTCAAGTCTCAACAGTATGAGGAGCCACGAGAGACAATGCACGATTCACTGGATTTGTTTCTGTTCATTACCTAGAAGCTCATTCCAAGAATCGTCTGCTGACTTTTGCTCAACCATTGACACAGATGACCAAATACTTTATCCGAACCTTGTCGTCATGAAAGATCCAAAGGAACCGAGCTGTATCAAAGGGGAACTTGGGCCATTTTCATGAATGTA
This sequence comes from Fonsecaea pugnacius, assembly GCA_011800825.1. Classification (NCBI taxonomy): domain Eukaryota; kingdom Fungi; phylum Ascomycota; class Eurotiomycetes; order Chaetothyriales; family Herpotrichiellaceae; genus Fonsecaea; species Fonsecaea pugnacius. The sequence continues at coordinate 47,789 of WJFF01000207.1, read as the reverse complement.
GTTTGATTACCAAGTCTGAAATAACCAAGATTTCGAGTCCCGAAGTCTCGACGACCTTGTGCATCGAGCTCATCACCTGGATGGCATCGGTTGTAAATCCATACTCAAATCCAGGATCCCCCCCCCCCCACATTGTTCATAACCATCTTCGTAGCTCTCTGCCTCCAGGAATACCTAGAGAATAGAGATTATCCTCTCTTTCCCCCTCTTCCGCTTCCACGTTCTCCACGCTCGCCTTCTCTCTTATGCCAGGGGTCGCTGGGCCACACCCATCCCCTAACCGTCCTCGCCTCCCGTTTCTCTCCCATCTGCGGTTCAGGAATCCACTTGTCCTTGCCATCTTTTCCCAACTCCTCGACATCTCCGTCCTCATCGACCGCAAGCATACTACCACCGAGTCCCCCATCCCAGACTCTTTGTCGAGTCAGTGTTCCGGGACCGCCCACATCCATGAAGCTACCCAGCTGACCGGGCAAAGGCGTCGCTTTGGCGAGCATAAGAAGATAATACAGAGCCAAGGTGACAGTCATGTCAACTTCACCCGCTGCCTCGTTCCCATTGCGAGCAAAGGTCTTAGTCTCCACTGCTTCCGCAACCTCAAGATAACCGAAATACGGATGGCCACGGTCATCGCATCCGGCTCGGACACAGACAAGTTCGATCTCTGTGATAATGAAGCCATAACGGCAGCTGTGGTCCCGCATGCATTTCTGCAGATGCGCCAGAGTGCGGAGATACTCGACCTTGCGTGCAGGGCCCTCACGGCGCATGCCCGTATTCCAGCGATCGAAAGACCGGACCAGGCCGACGACACGGCCTCGCGGGAGCCCTGAGAGAGTTCGGTCATTGTCGCTCGGGTAGTTGGCAAGAAAGGTGGGAATGTTGGCGGAGTTGGCACTCAACCCAGAGCTAGTTGGGGTTGGGGCAGGATACAAAGTGACAGAGTTGGTTCCGAGGGACAGCCGTGTAGCAGCGTTGACCTTGGGAAAGTAGATCTTGGAAATGAGATTGGCGAGATCGGCTTCAGAGGCAGGGGTCACGGTGTTCGCGTTGGTGCCCATCAGAGGTAGGCAGGCTTTATCGTGTTCAAAATTAAGTAGCGTCAGAAGATCAGGGATAGCAGACATGGTCTGGAGCGAAAACGATTTCCAGGGTCGGACGTTGCGAATATCCCACCAAAAGTGGTTCGTTAGACCACGGCCGGTCTGGAAAGTGAGATGCCGAACTAGGTTGATCGGCTGCGTTGGTTGGGTCAAGTAGCTGAGCATACTGATCGTAGAGACGGCTGGCAGCATGGGAGGAGGACTCATAGAGCAGGGTCTCGAGATCGTCTCAAGATCAATTGGCATGTCAAACGTGCCCTCCAAATTGATCATGGGAGGCTCAGCCATGGGAGCATTGGTATATGGCATAAAGTTGGTGGCGAAGAGGTCTGGAGACGGGGTTTGGTGATCGTGAGACACATAAACAGGCATTTGGCGATAAGTAGGATAGCCAAAACGATTCAGAACATCGCTGTTGATGCTCGACGCAGAAGTCGAGCGGGAATGAGTCCTTACGGGCACATTGAGCTTGGCCTTGGCCAGTCCTGGAGATGGATTGAGTGAATTCGAGCGCGAGTGAGGTGCATTCGACACCGGAGATATCATCGGTGTATATTCAACAGGCTCAGTCGCGCTCCTGTACATGTTAGGGCGAGCATGCTTGGAGTTTCTGGCAACGGTCGACGAGCTCCTTCGGTGGATAGAGGGTCGATGAACGAACGGAGGCTCCAGAGTCGAGTCCTGGGTCCTGATCTTGGGGAGCAAAGTCGGGCCATGTTGACGGAGAATTGGCGATCGACTGGGAGTTGTATTACAAGCAGTAATTACCGGCTCAGGCGAGCTGTCGGCTGCAAAGTAGGACGAGCGAGACACATTCCGAATATGGCTGTGCTGACCAGCAGCTCCAGCAGCCTCTGGAGGCGTGAGTGGTCTATAGTAGTAAGGTGCCAATGACATTCTGAGACCCAATCAGCATCTATGGTTGCAGCCAGGCAGCGGTGTGAAGATGACTTACATATGGTAGTTTTTTGGTCGAGTCCGGGAGAAAGTAGTGGTCAGCGAGAAGCCAGCTTCTCGGGGTGGAGACAAGGACCCAATGAACAAAGGAAAGGTACAAGAGGAAAAGCAGATGGGATTACCAATAACAGGCAGACTGAATCTTCAGTCTTGCAACTTGAAAGAATGAAAGGCTCAGAGATCTTGAGAGGGAGGGAGGACTGGGTATAAATGGGTTGGGGGTATGCGACCGAAATCGAGCATCATGACGCCCGACCAACAGTGTCCCGCGGGTCAATACCCACCTGAAACGTGGAGCAAGATGGCAAGGAAACAAACACGACTGACACGGTGTTCGAGAATCCTATGCTGGAAAACCAACGATGGTCAGGATCGCCTTCCGATCGCGAAGCGTGGAGCGTGGTACGCGCCAGAGGTATGGAAACATTTGCGCCATATGCAGCTATTTTGGGCGGCAGATGCGTGGCCTGAGGCTGCGAGTCTGCTCAGATGGAGTGTAACAAGGCTCCGGGCGATTTCATCATGTCTTACGAGGCAATCTGTGACGGCGCTTGCCTGGTTATTTCGAGAGATGAGTACCCTTGCGACTTGGCGGCTGTTCGATGAGGCCCAGGAGGAGAGGTGGTGGTGGCGGCACCTGCGGCAGTCTGAGGAAATGAGAGAGTGCCCGGGGGGGTTGCAGGGCGTGGCTGAAGCGCGCTGTGAGATCCAGCAAGAATCTTCTTGCCCACCTTGTCCCTCAGATCGAGGGCGCTTGGAGATTCTATAGCGACATATGGCATTTCATTGGCGGTGAGATTGGCGCGCGATGCAAAAAATACCTGTGGGGTGGAGGGACGAAGGTGGCGCAGCGCAGACAGAACCACTGAGGATATCAGGCAGGTTTTCCGATATCGAGTCTCTCGTCGCCAAGGAATCGTGTGCACGCGTTCACCGCCTCGCCGTCCACGCGCGAAATTGGCACCAAGTCACCTGCACCAACTGCACACTTCATGCATCTACTGCAGTAGCTCCGCATAGTCCCAGCACGAAGAAGACGCGAACGTTGAACGACTATGGAGTACCATAGTCTTGATAACGTCTTTCTCTCGACCCAACCTCCTCGTTTGCATGCATCTGTCATCTTCCTGCGTCGCTTTAGTATCACTCTAACATTGCTCACTCTGTCTTCACTGGTGCCCAGTGGCTTCGGAATCGAGCCCATGTTTCATCTTGCCAACGTCAGGCTCGAAACAGGTCAAGATACTGGCCGACTCCGGGTTGAGCTGCAATGCATGCCACAGTAGCCGCATTACACAAGACTCATGATGCACAGCGTCAGTTTCAAGACTCATGAGATGGGCAACAACGCTTCATGGTAATTCGCTTTTGCTCTTCTGCCGATCGATTAATGCTCAGGTGAGTTCCTGCCGGTCAGGATGTCTGAAGCAAATCCCCCATATGTACAAGTTTGTGCTGGGCCCAATACCACCGGCACTCCTGATCCAATCAACCATGCACTGGAACGCCTATCTGCCTCTATCGAAAGACCAGTCTACCCGGTCCACCAATGCAAGTCCGGCGCCCGAACCTGAAACGCAAGATCTGGTGCAAGAACGACAAGTCCCTTCTTTGCTGCTGACGACAATCATGCCTTGACCTCATACTTTCGTCGGAACATCTCGTCAACCTCGGTCAAGTAGTATGTTCCCGGCACAAGATGCTCAACATCACCCGATGGTTTGAAATCCTTCTTGAGATGGGCCTTTTCTCGGAGCATGCACATCTCGTCATACACCTCGGGTGCAACGACCCGTCGGGCGTCTAGTCGTTCCTGAAGATTGAGCTTTGCAGCCATTTCTGTCGTGTCACCGACGACCTTTAGGCTAAACATGGAGCTGGCGAGACCACTGCCGTAGCTGAAGACTCCAACTCTCTTGCCGTGAAGCGTTTTCGGGGCAATGTTGCTGATCAATCCGACAAGCCCACCGTAAACGCTGCCACAGTACATGTTACCACACATGGTGGCCACTTGAATGGCAGGCTGCACTCGTTCGGCGAAGCGCTTCTTGGTCAAGGCCATAAACGTCTTCTCGACAGTCTTGTCTGTCAGAGATGCCTGGTAGTCCAAATCTCGCAGCTCGGGTGCAACCTCCTTGAACTGGGGGTGGCTCGGATCTTCGAGGAAATCGTTGTACAGCAGCCGGGCGTACGATTTGGAGACAAGTTTGCAGGTGGGGGCGTGGAAGGCCATATAGTCGAATCGATCCATAGGAGCCTTCTCGTCCTCTTCCTTGTGCACGCCGTTGCCATTAACATGCGCATGTCCATTGAAACCATTAACCTGAGACTTGAGTGTTTTCTCGCGGGCATTGTATGCTCTGTAGCATGCATCGACGGCCTCGGTGTAGCACCTTAGGGAAAATTGTCCGTCAACATAAGGATATTCACTGGTCAGATCAGGCTTGTAGAAATCGTAGGCATGGGTGATGTAGGAACCCCGGAGACCAGCTTCAAAGGCTATGGGAGCATCTGGGCCGATCAACATAGCCACGCAGCCGGCGCCACCAGTTGGACGAGCGTTTCCTTTCTTGTAAAGGGCAATGTCGCCGGCAACCACGAGAGCATCTCTTCCGTCCCATGCAGATGATTCGATCCAGTTGAGTGAGTTGAAGACTGCGTTTGTACCGCCACTGCAGCGCGTCAGAATCCCGATCCAACTGCATTGTGATAATCGTCCAGAACTTACTAGCAAGCATTGTACGAGTCGACGCCCTCAACATTGAAGTTGCCCGACTCCTCGAATAGCTGCATCAACACTGATTTCACACTTTTGCTCTTGTCCAACATGGTTTCTGTGCCAACTTCCAGCCTCCCAACATTTTTCAGGTCGATAGAGTACTTTGAGATCAGACTCGTCAGAGTGGTAAGGCCAATGGAATAAATGTCTGCGCTTGGAATTAGTCGAGTCTCGAGTGGGCTTCTTAGGGGGCTTTGCCACTCACCTTCCCTATCGTCGCAGAAAGACATTCTTGTCTGCCCGAGGCCAATTGTGTATTTACCGGCTGAGACACCGTCGAACTTCTCCAGATCGGCTTGGTCCACGCACTAGATATGAGTTAGCGGCTGTTCAATTCAAAAGCCAGCCTGCTGTCGTTCTCGCATACCTGACTTGGAAAGTAGATTTCAATGGCTTTGATGCCGATGTTGTGAGGTCGCGAAGCCATGATGTTGGAGGTGATGTGTTTCTTCAATCTGTGTGTCTGTGGGAAAGGGAAGAAACGCCAGAGGACGTTTTATTGTCGAAGAGTAAAGGAGGCGGTGAGGTGGGGAGACCAAGTAGTGATAATATTATTGAGGGGAGGGAGATAATTTTGGTGGAGATGCGCCGAACAGAACGGAGGATGTCTGTGTTGATGGTCGCAGGAAAGTCACTGCGTCTGTTACTTAAAAGGTGTTGTCGACAGGTAATGTAACAATTAGTAGAGATTTCAAAGTCCTTGCGGTGAGAGTAACAAGAGATATCGAGATGCTTTTGTAGCGACCAAGCAGCCAGGCATGTACCTGACAGCAAATGATGGCAGCAGAAGCCCACAAATTTCGACAGGCGAAAACTTGTCGAGCCCTGTTGGGGGAGGACAACTGCAACTAGGGACCCTTTAAGCACGATTAAGTTACAGTCTAGAGCTTAGTTCATGCCTAAGGGCACCTGAGGCAGCCAATGGTATGGATTTTTTGGCGGGCGGTGTGGCTGCGGCGCTGGACTTGTGGTGGGATGATTCGGGAACTGGAAAAGCAGATTTGATGTTCCTGCATGATGCCACTCTCTCTAGCCAACCCCAGAGTAGAAGGTTCCGCGGGCAATTTTCTGACGTGTGGCTGGTTGGTAGCACCAAACATCGTTCTACACGGAACTGTCAACTCCGGCATTACTCGTACTCATATGAACCCTTTTCCCCTGAAAATCAAAGGGATGGACTAGAATCAGTCCTGTGGGTCGAATCTCTTGTGCTTGATTGTGGCCGTTCCCGAGGTGGTGCCATGGTATTGTCTGGCTTACGAGGTACAATTGTTCAAACCCCATTATCGCTTATTTAGCCCCTTAATGTATAGTCCAGTCTATACCTCGTACTCGGTTCCTCTAGAAATCTATCTTCTCTATCCCATATTGCCCATTCCCGTCTAATATGCTGCAGGCATAACACTAAGCCGTCCACCGTCCGTGACCACAACACAGCCGTTGATGTATGCACCGGCTCGCGAGCAGAGCCACAAGATGACTCCCGCCATGTCCTGCTCATCGCCAGTTCTAGTCGCAGGGACGACCTCTCTGTTGAAAGTACCCTCAACATTGTGAATCTCGGTCTTGCCCTGAGCTTGGTACATTCCATGGGTCATTTCCGAGTAGTAGAGTCCCGGAGCGATCGTGTTCACTCTGATATCATAAGGCACGAGCGCCGTTGATAGCTGTTTGGAAAGAAACATCACCCCAGACTTGCTAGCACCGTAGCTGAGATTGCCTAGAGGCTTGCGATTAAACCCTCCAATAGACCCAGTGGTGATGATCTGAGGACGAGGGGTGAAGTTGTCCTTTGTCGGGGCAGGCCTCCTCTTGTTGGCCGCATCCAGAAGTGGGAGGAATGCCGCAATAGTGAAATGAACACCGGTGATATTGATGGCATATGTCTGCGTCACCTCCTCCGGTTCAGGCTTCCACATGTTCTTGGCAAGTTGCTCAATAGATACAGGATTCTGGTTGGAATCCAGTGTCGGCACTGACGGACCTGATATCCCGCTGTTTGCCACGAGGACATCAATATAGTCGACCTCTGCTTTGACCTTTTCAAAGCACTGTTGAAGCGAAGCCTTCGAGGTCACATCTCCGACCAAGGGAATGATGGTGCCTCCCGGTATAGACTCAGCGGTCTCCTTCAAGCTGTTTTCACGCCGGCCGATAATGAAGACTTTTGAGGCTCCGTTGGCCGCCAGGGCTCTTGCCATCATGCGACCGAGTCCTGGAACAGGTGTTAACATGCAGAATTTGCCGACTGACGTCCTACCATACCTGAGCCACCGCCGGTGATCACGGCTACGAGGCCATTGACATTGAACAGGTTTCCTGCTTCAAGCTTGGGAATATCGACGGTAGACATCTCGACCAAGGCGGTGAAGAGGGTCCGAAGAGACTCAAGCTGTTTGAGTATCGAGAATAGACGTGTCAACAGACTTGAGATGGTCTTGAAGCCTACAGGGCTAGATCCAGAGTTATCGTGACAATTAGCAATCAAAAGGGTTGATGATTATGTCTATATGGACCCCTGGGTAAGCGTTGACGCGAGGTCGGACATCCTCCGTCCGATAAAGTCGTAGTACGGAGTAGTTCGGTTGTTCTTACCGAGTCGACGACGAGCCATTGATTCAATGGATTTGTTTTCCACCACTGGCAATATACTAGCATTTTATTTCGCCTCCATATTCTCAGCTATATTGTACTTCTACGCTCAAGGTCAACCCAACATTAGCCTAACATGACCGACTGCTAATCGGTGAGCCTGGGCGAAAGTATATCCTAGACGATCAATGCCACCAAACCGCAATGTTCTTACAACAGCAGTCGCATAATCTGGTCGGTGTACGAGAGCTTGTAAGACACAGAGCCCTCCACAACCCGTGAGACTGCGCAAACAGGACGTTGATGAACGCAATACGCCACACCAGCTTCTTCTTTCTAATGTCTTCCAAGCCCCAGCTTGCCCTTGAGTCTGTTAAATCCCTTCCCTGGTTCGTAGCTCTCCCCACGATCACCACTTGTTTGTGCGTGAGAGCCGTCCGGTAATGTACCGGGGCTGACATCCCGCTCTTCAGCAGGGCGTCTTGTCGGCGCGCTCAATGGGTTGATTCTTGTCTCGGAGGGTTTGGTGGAGGCAGTCTTCTGTGCCGTCGAAGCGCTCGAGGCAGGGGCGTTCGTCGGTTGTGAAGATGTAGTGCTTTCTGCGATTACAATGGGTTCAGTATACAGATGCTGCAGAATGGACGCACACAACTTTACCTCCTGCATTCCCTTGATCGTATGGCTCTGTCGCTGTGCCTTTGCCTTGCACGCCTGACAGAGGTTCCTGATCTGAACGTATAACGGTGTTTTCTGCAGCAAGCAGACACTCAGCAAGGAGCGTGCAACAATGTGTGTTCACTGGCTGCCTACCTGGTGCGTTGCCTTGGTCATACGGCTCATCTAATGTGCCTTTGCCCTGTATGCCTGAGGGTGGTTCTTCACCTGATTGCATAACGCTCGTGCCCATGGCTCTTTTCCTTTGCGTGTTTCAATGTTTGGTGAATGCTGCTGGGGGGAGCAGAGTCAACTCTCGTCAGAGGAATGAGATGGAATCTGTGCAGGGACCAGGTGAGAAATAGAGAACTTTGGGGAGTGTGTGTTTGGTGAAGGAGCAAAGTGGACGGGATACCATTCTCTGACAAAAGGAAGTTCTACGGTTGTAACGGCGCAGTCTTATCAACGGCCCAGATCTACCTCGCTTCCTCTCACCCTACTTGACTCTTGGATCTCGGCGACTTGCATCAGTCGGCGCCCATGTCTTGTGAGGCGCAGGGAGGAAGGGGGGAGGTGTGGGCAATCCTATTTTACGTCATACTACCACATACGTGGGATTTGATTTGTTGTATTTGTTGTACGTCACAGAACCACCGGCTTGGGTGTTTCTTGATTACCGGGCGCTTGCACCCAAATCTTAGGATCATCATACCGTAGACTTGGAAAAGGCTTACCTTATGTTCGGGGAGGGTGTTGGATTGGAATCCGTTGCCCGTGTGATCACAGGGAATAGTGATTGGCCTGCAATATAGACAAGCACTGGTCGCAGGGTCGACCAAGACTTTCGCGGTTGGCTATGATTTACAATGGGCTGCTCTCTGTAATGGCTGCTTCTAACGACCACCTTTTATCTTGTCAATGGGCGCTCTACTAAGTTCACAGAAAAGAGAATAAAGAGGAAACAATCTCGCTGGAGATGGCTTGTCGCGGGGGAAGCATTAGTCTAAAAGCGGCGAGTCTAAGCGGCGCAGTCTCCCCGCCTCCATCGCATTTACGCGCCCCTCTTAACAAACTTTTTTCCCAAGCCAGTAATTGTTACCTCGTACATGCATGCATACAGTAGATATCCAACTCGGTCCATCTATGCTCACCATCAGTCAAGTTTCCCTTCCACAATCTTCTGTGTTCAACTATCCCTAGCGCAATGGCCACAGACATTCAGGGCGATGTTTGTGTCGACTGTCAAGAGCGTCACGCCAGCCTGGATATCAGACACCGGCGCCTATGTGCTACATGTTTCATCCGATATGTAAACTCCAAAATCCTCAAACGAATGGAGTCGTATCGCTTCAAAAATCTTGCGGGAGATCAAAAGCGCCGGCTCTTTCTCCCGATCTCTGGCGGTGTCTCTTCTCTTGTACTGTTACAAGTGCTTGATGCTCAACTGCGCAAGCAAATGGAGAATCGCAATCGAACTGCTTACGACCTCATCATCGCCCGGGTCGTACTCCCTGACATCGAGAGTCGGACCGAGATCGAGGAGCACTATCAGGCGGTCCACAGCAGGTTTCCTTTGCACGATTTTCTCCCGCTCTTCTGTCTCCCTGATGTCTTCCGTTTGGACGAGAAAATTGACCGATCCCTCACGCACCTCGGGATTGATCGTCACGAAGGCGAAGCAGATGACACCTTTTTGGACCGCGTGCTTTCCTCTTCTACATCCGTGACCGCACGAGCAGACTTGATATCGATTCTGCTCCGGAGACTACTGGTCTCCATTGCCAAACAACAAACCTGCGAGGCTGTACTATGGGGCCATTCGGACAGCCGTTTGGCAGCGCTGGCACTGGCAGATGTTGCGAAAGGTAGAGGTGGGTCAGTCCCTTCAACCATCGCCGACGGACCGTCTGTGCACGGAGTCAACTTTAACTATCCCTCCCGTGACCTGTTCAAGGTTGAGCTTCAGACTTATGCACAAGTTTTGCCAAATCCTTTGGTGGTAGAGTCGAGAGATGAAATGACCGATCGTCAACCTTCAACCATTCGCAATACCTCGATTGACGGTCTCCTCAGCAACTACATCATCGGTCAGGGAGTAAAATACCCTGGTATAATGGCAAACGTGGTGCGAACAGCGAGTAAACTCCAAGTTAAGGCCGCTAACCATGAGACAAACACTTGCCCAGTCTGCGGAATGCCAGCAATAACAGATCACGAGAGCTCACGGGGAATTACCGTTCTTTGCTACGGATGTGCGAGGGTGAAGCAGGATATTAAAGCTCAAAATTCGCCCGGATATGGAGGCTCGTGAATCCCCACCGATCTCCATACCCCATTTCTTCTCTCTGGACTCTTTGATAAGGAGGAAGAGGAACGCTCAATGATTGCCATCGCTCTGATTGCCGAATTTCAAATGTAACATCATGTCAAGGTAGAGCACAGCTCGCCCCCACAACGCACGAACTCAACGGGTCCGAGCAGGCATCGGCGGAGGTACACCACCTGCTGCTTCGACGTCTCTTTGCCTCTCTCGATTTGACCTCCTGGACTCTCGGCGTGAGGTATATCTCGGGGGAGGACCATTCTGGGCATTCAGTCTACCCTCCTCGTTCTGGTAATCGAACTCATCTGGAAGGCTCGGATCTGCAACATTGGCCTGCGGAGTGCCCTTAATCCTCTTCTGGCCACGCGCACGCAATTCCTTTTCGAGCAGTACCACATTTTTGGTGTTGCACTTGTATGCCGCATCCGCAAGGTCACCGATGAAGGGGACCAACCCAATCACGAAGTCAATGAGGACATTCATTTGCATGCGTGTTTTGATGGATGCGGGTAATTGCGGTTCGACGGAGCAGCAGGTGCGGTAGACCATCAGTGCGAGGAAGAGGTCCAGGAAGTCACCAATACTGAATAAAAGTCGTCAGCGTCGGGCAATACATATGTGTCCTAGGGAACTAGCCGTCGACTTACCCAGGTATCAAGCCAATGACCGCGCCCCAGCCGACTCTTGTGCCCAAAAAGCTTCCCAGGCAAAGGTCGACGCGATAGGCTCGTCTTTTCGCTTTGGTAAGAATCTTCTCCTCTTCTGGGGTCAAGCCTGGCGGGAGAGCTCTTCTTCGCTTCTTTGTGGTTTTATAGAGTCCTCCAAGCCTGGTAGCGGGTATCGTCTCGAAGAAGGGATCCTGTGTCATATTAGAGGAGACTGCGCTCTTCGATTCAAGTCTCATACCTCACGGCCGCCTTTGTTGGCCGAATTCTCCTTGAAGAGCTTCTTGGCTACCAGCTTTGCGGCGAAAGACGTCATCTTTGCGACGTCTGTTGTTGTTGAGGCGTGAACAGGAGGGAAGTGGAAAATCAGGTGTGCTGTAGGAAAGATGAGGGTGGAGGGCTGGCAAAGGTCTTAAATGCCCACAAAGACCACCCTAATGATATCTGTGGCTTTGTGTCCCTGCAGATTTAGTCTTGCCAAACAAAGATAAGATGAGTCGCAAGAACAAAGTGCTGTCAGAAGCCAGGATGGCTTGCGGTGACTGATTGGCATTTAGATTCTGTCAAACGGGTTTTCTACGCGCTGGATTTCCCTGACACTCTCCCTGCGCCCGCATGCGCGCCAACGTCATTCAATTCGTCATTTAGTGGCTGTGCCAAAACACCAGCCACAGGAACTGTGCACAGCCACCGACTTCGAGAGCTAGACTCTCTTCTCTTGCGCGTGTCTCAGTCACCGTAGCAAACCATACCCCTCAGATTTGACTGGCCAAACGCCCATTCACAACAGGATCGCAACATCTGGACGTGAGGCTGTAAACTCCGCAGGCCCATTTGTTCCCGTACCGTGATTCTTGCCTCCCGCAATCTCCAGCGCAGTGGAGATGAACAGATATTCCCATCCAGCAACAAACTCGAGAGATGCAGCTGGAGGACTGTGAGACGCCTCACCTGGCGTGATATATTCTTGAGATGCTAACACTCTACGTTGCCAGGGTTGGATGACCTCTGTGTCCGATTCATCATAAACCTACCCCCAGAGGAGCTGGAGTCTGTGGAGCGCATTTGCTTCCAAGTTGAAGAGGCGCAATGGTTCTATGAAGACTTCATTCGGCCCCTTGACCCTTCTCTCCCTTCTCTTTCTCTACGCGCCTTCAGCCTACGCATATTTCAACACTGTCCACTATTCTCGCAATGGTCCGCCCAGCACCATACCACCGCTTTCGCGGAGTTCCTGGCCTACAAATCCCGCGTGCCTGTCCGAGGGGCTATTCTGCTAAATGAGTCCATGGACGAGGTTGTCCTCGTGAAAGGCTGGAAGAAGAGCGCAAACTGGAGCTTCCCTCGTGGGAAGATCAACAAGGATGAGAATGATCTCGATTGTGCGGTGCGGGAAGTCTATGAAGAGACTGGTTTCGACGTTCGTGAGGCCGGCCTCGTGAAGGACGAGAAAGACATGAAATATATTGAAGTTACAATGAGAGAACAGCACATGAGACTGTACGTTTTCCGAGGAGTACCCAGAGACGCACATTTCGAACCCAGGACACGGAAAGAGATCAGCAAGATCGAATGGTACAAATTGACAGATTTGCCCACTTTGAAGAAGAATAACCATCGCCAGCATGACGGCAGTGGTACTGATCACACAGCAATCAACGCAAACAAGTTTTATATGGTGGCCCCGTTTTTGAACCCGCTCAAGAAATGGATAGCTCAGCAGCGAAAGAAGGAAAACCGGTACAGCTCGCACCTTGCAGCTCCCCCAATGGTGCCGGAGGATGTGACAACCGAAGACGAACAGAACGGCATTGGGGCACGCCTTGGAGAGTCCTTACCACCGGCTATCAGTGATCTTCCTGAAGTCTCTGAGTCCAATGTTGTCGACCCAAGTTCACATCTTAAGGAGCTTCTTCATATCGGAGGGCAAGCTGCACCGCCTCAAGCAGCATTGCCACCAAGTCATATGCCGCAGGTTGATACTGAAAAGTCAAACGCTCTTCTGGCCCTTCTGCGAGGAGACTCGCAGAACCGGTCCGCTACCGTACCGCGAACTCCACTTGAACAGATCTCGTTGCCGCCGGAGGTTCAACGATCGCCGCATATCTCCCATGTACGACAGTCACAGATAGACCAAGCCCAGCCCCCACCTCCGTTCCAGGCGCAGTTTCAAGGCAATGTGATTTTGCCCGCACAGCAGGTACCCCAGAGATCAGATTCAACTGTCACCTCGAATGCGGCCGCTTATCCCATCCAGAACATGCCACGGGTCACACCTTTCCAAAGGACTTCCGATCCATTGTTTGCGCCCGATGGAATCACACAGCATGGACGAGCGACCATTCCCCCAGCCAGTGCGTTGCCTAAGCTGACCAACCACACGAAAGCTCTATTGGATGTTTTCAAAGGAGCGACGAGCCCAACTATTCAGCCAGCACCCCATTTTGAGTCCTCGACCCCGAACACGTTGGGCCGGGTTGAGGCATTGCAGCCAGCTCAAGCGCAAACGCAGAGTGTTCCGACCGCCCTTCCACTCACGGACAATCACGCTGTTCAAGGACCTGGCAATATTCTACCCCCCTGGTCTCCAAATGCACCGCTACAACCATCCGCAAATGCGGGCATTGCCAGTCAGGCCTTCCCTGTGCTGCCTTCTAGACGACCTCAAAGTGCACAACAGTCATCCCTGCTTCAGCTTTTTACGCAACCCTCCCCGCCTAAACCAACGGAGAGCTCAATCGTTCCACGCCCGCCACCAGTGGAACTCGCAGCGACGGCCGCTTCTACTTTGTCTCATAACTCGAGACTGAACAAGGAGGATCTTTTGTCGTTGTTGGGAAAGGGCGTTCAAGAAGTACCACGAAAAGCGTCCGAGATAAAACGACCTTCTCCAAAAGAGGGCGAAACGTCTGCTACTATCAGTGGCCCGTTGAATCAACCGGAATTCGAGGTGGTCTCCAGAGCGAGCAGGCATGCGACGAACGAGATGGGCCGCAACCCGCTTCCTGCCAACAGGACGCTGTACGATCCCAATCAGCCTACCCCGGTCAAGATTTTGACGCGATCAGAAGAGTCTCGCTCCCAGCCTCCACGGTCTCCAAGAGTGCCCAAATCTACCTCGAGGCGGACAGCGAGGGACAAGGCAACCCCGAAGGAGCAAACGAAACCGTTCCAGCCTCAAATTCTTCGTCGGCCGCAGACCACGGAAACAGCCATCGCTGGTGGAGTCACCAGTGTGAGCGAGACTCCGAATCAGCAGCCGATTTCGCTGACTGCGGCTCTATCACCTCCTTCTGGGGCAGACTTTGGCGAAAAATCGACACCGAGCCGGAAGCCTTCCCAAACCGAGGCGCAGAAACAAACGTTGCTCTCTCTCTTTGGTGGAGGACCGGACACTACGCCTAGGGCAACAACAGCCCAGCCTAGTTCGGGCATAGTGTCCCCTTTGACATCTAGTCAAATCCTCAACGCCAATGGAGAGGTGCCACTCTCCGGGACCGAACCCATTTCCACTCGGACATCCCGTGTGGGAAGCATGACATCAATTATGAGTGGGCCAGGAACAGGGCGTGCTGCAGGTGAAAAGCGACAGACAGGCGCGGAGAACAAGGCGTTCCTTTTGGGCTACTTGGGCAGAATCGCAAGCCAGGAGCAATGAAATGTTTGGACTTTATGATTGGACTGAGCATGAAGGAAACTGGGCACGGGCTGGCGGGTCTGGGATGTTCGAAGAGCACATGTGCAACGTTGTGCGGGAACCAGGACAAGTCAAACGCGGACCTATACGAGCGGGTTCGTATTCGCATCGGCCTTTGCGTAAGCGGGGCACCTAGGCTCTTTGTCTCTGCAATTTCTCTCGTGATACTCCCGCATTAAAGGCATAATTTGTGCACTAAGAGCGTCGGAAAACATGGTTATTTTTGCCTCCGTTCTTCCGTCGGCATGGAAGAGAAAATTTTCCATGCTGGTCCCAACGAGGATATGCTCTTTGTACCACGACGAAAGCAGTAAAAGGCGCGAGCGTGTTTGTAAAAGATCGTGGAGTCGTAGGGAGCCAATTGAAGACGTTGGCAGATGATGAGCTCAGCTGCATGGAGGGATGATTCAAGCAATGAGTGGTTCGAAGGGTACCCAACGAGGCTAGCTGAAGGGTTTACTCTGTACGGGCCTTGACTTTGTATCTGTCGGCATAAGTCAGATACGGGATAAGAACAGTTCGATGAGTAGGTAGAGTCAGTGGAAGCAGGGTGGCGCTTCGGATCCATAACAAGCTCACCGATGTTTGTGCTTGTTTCCTGACGATCAGGTTTTCTTCTGGTTCCAGCAGTCGTCAACGATCTGTCCTCTTGTACACAAGACTCTGCGATCCAATATTGCGGTTTCGCGAGGCTTCGACAATGGCCCAGATGGTGGCTGCGCGGGTGGTGGCATTAGGGAACTACTACTTGACGGCAACGAGTGACGCAACGCCAAAGACAGAAGCACCAGAGGCACCACCAGA
>WJFF01000207.1:14029-28039 GCA_011800825.1 Fonsecaea pugnacius | reverse complement strand
GTGTATATGTGTGTGTGTGTATATTCTCGAGTGTTTGATTGAGAGGCGTGAGGGGTGAAGTGAGAGGGGACAGATCATTGATGAGAGACGAGACGACGAGCCTCAACCTCAACCAGCTCGGAGCGTTGCAGGGGCCATCTATCATGTCATGACAAATAGGCGGCTCGGCCGGTCGATCTCTAACATGTGGTGAAATCCGTTACGTCGAGGTTAGTCGACCGTCAGCATGCTGAGACTTGATTCATTCAATCTTGGGAGTCTGGGGTACGGAATCACTCCTTTCACGACTCATGCACTAGACAAAAGGAAACACGACCCACGACGGCACGCTGGCAATTCAGCTTTGCCGAAACCAACGACGACATCAAGAAACGGTCACAGGTGGAAAATGTAGTAACAGGACATTCGTTTTCTTTATGGCCCTGTTGAACGAGCAATAGTACAGCACCATTCCGCTCCAGGGAGCAGCTCTTCTGTGATCACATCGTGAAAGCTTCTCGTCTTGTCTCAGCGTCTTCATTTTCCCCGGTGCCCTTTTCATCCTCGCGCAGCTACCGTGTCGATTTAGATGGGGATCTCACCGACCAAGTCGAGCCGTGGTTGATACGCGTTGGCATGTGCAAAAAGCCCCGAGTCCAATTGACATTGTCAAAGAAAAGATTTACAAATTCTTTCTTATCGCGGCCTCGAGTGCGTGCTTGTTGGCCCCGACGACCTCGGCAACCTTCTCGCCGTTCTTGAAGATCATGAAAGTGGGCATGGCGCGCACGCCCAGTTCCTGAGCGACATCGGGGACTTCGTCCACGTCGACCTTGTAGAAATCGACCTTGTCCTTGAAGTCCTCCGACTCGGAGAACTTTGCGACTTCGGGGGCAATGACTTTGCAAGGACCGCACCAGGTGGCGAAGCAGTCGAGGACGACAAGCCTGTCGGCAGGAGCTTGCACGATCGAGGTGTTGTAGGAGGACTTGCTGTGGATGGGGTTAACACCGTACTTTTTGGCAGGTTTGGGAGCATTGCGAGCTTGCTCCTCACGCAGCTTGGCTTGATGGTAGGCTACGTACTCTGCAAGGTTGTGGACGACCATTTTGGACGACGACTGAGAAAACGGGGTTGAGTGTGTGGTTGAGAAAGAACGGGTCAAGGCGGTGGTTCTAGCCTGAAGTGCGGACTTGGGTGTAAGTAAGAGGCGCTGGAAGTTGATGGAGGAGCGGATTGAGGCGGCCAGCGTGAAGATTATATAGAGAGAATAAGAACTGCGCAACAGAGGATTTGTGAGGCTGAAGGAATCTAAGCTGCGGAGGGGTTGGATGGTCGGCTGGACTGGACGGGTGAATGGTGTAAATGAGATAAGGGGGGGTAGCGGGTTGGTGGATGGTTGGCGGTGGAAAGGCGAAAGGTGAGTGAAAAGATGACGCGATTAGAAATCCAGATGAACAAGTTTACCGTCAAGGCCGTGTAGCTTCTCAGTATTTGAATTTTTGGAGACGAGGAACTCGGTACAGTAGTAGTCAGTGAGAGAAAACAGCGAGAGATTCCGCAGGCAGAGCCCGAATGGATGACAATTGTTGACGTCATCTTGTGTGTCACGTGTTCGAACGGAGCGACGGACTATCAGTTAATCCATACTCCGGATTAGGTATGGTTCCGAGCTGTTTCCTAATACAGAATACCTTGTATTGCGTTATTCCAGTCCTGCACAAAACCTCTCGCTGCGTCCAGTGTGTCCAGGTATACATACATGTAGGCCGATTACAAAACTTACCAAAGATGCCAGGTCAGTCAGTCGTGGTTCAACTCCCATCGTAACTGACTGTCTTCTCGGCAAATCAATTGCTTCATTCAGCAGTTATATACCCACGCTCTCTTAGCCAGACTCTCCTCCCGCTAATCGTGATTCAACTCATGTTCCGCCAGAGAAAAGGCAAGTGCTTTGTGTCCCCCATTATAAAAAGAAAACCAATGTTAAAAGAGCGATCTGGGGTATCAATTTTTTGCATCGTGAATGTCGTAGGAATGATCACCGTCCAGACGGTGGTCCCCGCGGTCGACAATTGGTATTTTACTTCCGCAGGCCAAAATATAGAAATTGGACAAAGGAAAAGGAAAAGGATAGTGTTCGTTTGCTTTCGACACAGCTTTGTCACTCTGTCGGTGGTAGTGTTGGCTGCTCCCGCTGCGGTGGTGGCGGTACACTCTGGGAAACGCTGGCACTTCGAGGTGCACTTTCCGACTGGGTCGAGGATCGTCGAATGTCCAGTAACCTTGCGCTTCCAGCACTGATATGCTTCGCATGGCCCTTGTAATCCACGCTCCTGGCGCGCAGGAGTGTAGGTTCTTGTATTTCCACTCCCCCAGGTTCGCCTTCTGCAAGTAGTTCGCCCTCGTCCTCCACATCCGAGCTAGCTCTCTGAGATACGTCCAAATCGTCCTTATCTGTCTCCTTGAGCAATCCTTCCTTCGACCTTGCTCGAGTGGGTTGCCGAATCACGGTAGCTTGGCGGGCGATCCCGGCGTGCCATCTCTCGTCCCCACCTTGGGCAGCTGGGATGTGAGGCATGTCGGGAACGGGGCTTTGCTGGCGCTCTCGCTCGAGATCGATGACATTACTGCTTGCTCTGCGCCCCGCAGAAGCCACAGAATCTCGACGCCCACTTGGGCCCCGGGACAACTTATTCAGGTATTCGTCGTTGGCAACGTCGTCGTCTTCTGGTTCGAAAGACCCAGGTATGGATTGCGGAGGAATCGAGGACTGGCTTTGCCGAAGCGGGTGCCCCATACCGCCTGAGAGCCTCTTTGGAGGCTTCCCTGACAGCCAAGACCCTTCCGAGTCAACGGAAGCCAGGGATTGGGACAAGCCCGCGCCTGAGGCGGTCCCACCCATCTCAATGTCACCACCTTGAGGATGGCGACCTTCCGCTGCCCCGTGATCCAGTGCTGCATTGCTCGAGCTGGTGGCTAGACTTCGATTGTCCAAAGTCCCTGACAGCGAGTGTCGCGGTTGCCTAGATACCTGAGCCGCTTGTGGGCTTGCCATCACTTCTGGGGACTGAACACGAGAGTCTGGAGGCGAAATGGGAAGTTCGGGCAGATCCTCGCGGAACTTGGACATGGTTCTTCGCGGCACCGAAGAGGAGTCAGATTTTCTAAATGTGCGCGGAACCACCACGGGTGGAAGTTGTTGCTTTCGTGCTGCAAACGACTCGCGTGATGTGTTTGAGAACTCGGACGGCGTGCTTCGACCTCGGTCAACATTGCCGCCTTTTCGTCTCCCTCCACGCCTGAAAAAGCTCGTCCAGGAGCTGAGCTGCTGATTGCTCTGGTCCGAAGCGCGTCGATCAAGCGATCCATATTCTGGAATGTCTGGGGTGATTTCGCGAGCGAGTCCGCTCGTTTGAGAAAGACTTTGCCGATCAGCAGGCCCTTGCGTGGGAGAAGTAGGAGGGGAAATTGTGGCCGCCTGAGACGCTTTCTCCTCGGTCCTGGCTTGAGCTGCGGAAACCGTTCGAAGAGGCGATCTGATCGGCACCGGGGGTTCATCTCCCTCGTGGAGGAACGATTCTTGTGTGAGATCAATATCTTGCTCATCTTCAAATGGATTTCTAATTTGCTGTACTGGCCGAGCTTGTAAGCTTCCTGGATCTGCAAATGGATCGATCGATTGAAGTGCAGAACTTGGGGGTTTTCGTGCGACAGCGGATTGCGATGTTTCCCCAGTATTGCCAAAAAGCGCACGACCCCTGCTTTCAGTGTCCTCATCGGGGACAGCGAGGGCGTCATTGTTTGCTCGGCGACCACGCATTTCCTCCTCGCGCTGCCTATCAGCCTTTCGTTGAAGCTTTCTCTCCAACCGGGCACGGTCGGCCTCCTTTTTCCTTTCCTTACGTCTTCGATCCCTCTCCATCAACTCTCTCAATCCTCCCGCGTCGAGCTCGTCCGCTAACTCATTTATCCTTTTCTTCGATGAAGGGTCCTCCTCTTCTATGGCTTGCTGCACCGAAGGTTTTACTCTGGCGGGTTGCTTTCCAGCCGAAGGCCGTGGATTTGCCACGTACGTAAGCGTGGGTCTGGGGCTCAACGCTGCCAGGATCCCAATCTTAAAGGAAGCTTGGTTGGAAAGGTCCTCAGACTCTTGGATTGTTTCCGGCAGCGGCAAGGATACCTCTGACGTCGGCCGTTGCAATCTCCTGTTTAGATCGCCCGGGATCTGTTTGGTGTCTCGTCGAAGTGGTCCAGACCCGGAGTATGTGGTTGGCCTTTTCAAGTTTTGGATTGGCGAGCTCATGGCACGCACCTCCCTCTCGCGAGCATAGTCCTCGGCCTTTCTCTTGCTTGACTTTCTCCGATGAAGTGTCGGATCGTAACCTGGGCGTCTGGCTAACAGTGTGGGAGCCTGCGGCAGTGCCGTGAAATCTTCAGGGCCTATGCTTGTCTGTGACATTGGATTGTGAGAATAGATATCACTCCTTTGAAAGCCGCCACCTGCATCGTAGGAGCCCTTTTTGTAGCCGAGTGACTCGGGTGTGGGTACGCTGATGGGTAACGTCTGAGCTCGGGGGACATTTCTGGGATTAGAAGGAAGTCGCTGTTTCGAAAGCCTCCGAGGCTTCTCGTCTTGTCCGCGTTGGCTTGCTGTGCGGCCCATGATTACAATTTCTTGAGAAGAGCTTGTGTTTGTTCGGGGGCGGAGATCTGTTCGTGTTTTCTCCAAAAGTGAGTGTCGTCCTTGGTCTTCGCCTTGAGTTGCTCGGCCTTTTTTGCCTCCACCAAATGGCCAAAAGCCCATGCTGAGCCCAGCGGTACCAGATCAGAGGACTGGAAGGGGGAGGGGTTCGGTTAAGGAACAGAGCTGAGTCGAGGTGGAGGTTCGCAAACCCTGTGTAGAGACATCAACGACGACCCGACTGGCGCACGACAGGGATTTCAATGTAGGAGTAAGGAGTAAGGGCTGTTCGACCAGCCGTGGCACAGGCGGTTTCGAAAAGGTGATGTTGTTATTTCAAACTCGGTTGTCATAGGGGCGGCAACGCCACGCAGTCGCGGTCGCAATGCTTTATTTTCCTTAATAGAGGGACAATCAGATGGGTGATCGGTACGTCGAAACAGGTTGATTGATAATTAATTTGTGGAAAGGCGAGGACTGAAGGCTGAAATCGGTGGTTGAGATAGAGCGGGTGATGATTCGTAGAGCAACAATAGAGAGCGCTCTGTGCCGGGCAGCTTTGGAATGAGCGTGACCTGAACAATGGTCGAAAAACGTGGTAGAGGAACGAAGCGAGGCAACTGGGACGCAGGTGCTTTGCTGGTCTGGCGGATGGCGAATGGATCAAAGCAGTGCAGAAGTGCCAGTGACGAATGGTGACGATGATGTCGAACGATGAGCGAGTGGCGGGCGCGGCAGCAGTACACAGTAGGGGACCGACCTCCTTAGAGGCATGCAGGTGCTAAAAAAGAAAAACAACTGGAGGCGAAGAGCAAGTCAGTGGGCAGGTTAAGCTACGGACTACGAGTATTTAGTCTTGCAGACGGGGCAGCCCTGAGGCATGTTTGGTCGGCGTGCTACTGAGAACTGTTAGGTGATCGATGCGGGCTAGAGTGGGGCACAATTGATGCCCATGGTGCCCGTGGCGTCCACGGGCCATGGCAGAACTGAAGCCCACAATAAGCCCATTCATCCTTCAGCCAACAGCCACACCGTTTCAAGGAGGCACCCGAAGGCCCCCGGGGAGGGGTATTGCATCTCTCAGAGGCACCCACTCGGTCTTTCACAAGCCACCTACTTGCCCTACCACGCCTACCTACCAACATGCGCCTCTCTCGAAACCTCCTCCATCACCTGCCACTACTCGAAAAGACCGGCACTGGAGTCAGTGATGATCCTCTACCCGTACGAACTAGTCTTTCGCTATTAAGTGATCCGTTGAAAGTCGATGCGGATCACGCGTGGGAAAGTAGGTCATTTGCATCACAGCTATTGTTATTTCAAGGTGCTCCATCAGAGATCAACCCTCATCTGCATCAAGTGGAATCACAACAGATCTGGCACCTCGCATTGGTCAACCACCATCATCCGGGGGATATTACTCCAATCATTCGTGGCCGCCTGTGCCGACCAGTGCGAGGGCTCAAACGCTCTTGCTCATTGAATTCATCTCCCTCTTCTTAATCGTACCGCTTTGATTGAAGCTAACTTGATGCCAGGACCAAAGTTTTACTGCTCTCTCATTCCTTCTTCCTCAGTCGGCGCTCGTATACCAAATTGGTCCTTGTTGGGAGCCATGGTTGATCCCTTCAGCCAGGATACGAGGTTCCAATTCCCCGTGGCCAGGGTGTACGCGACGGGAAGCCGACAGGAAGTCAGGGAACGTCTTTGCTGACATGCAAGGAACACGGCAGACGTTAAGGCACAGGTACAACCGCCGTCCGGGAGTGTACAATGCAATGCCACGAGTCACAGCAGTTATTCCTGTCAGCGTGTCCGTGCAGCGAGAAAAAGCCCCCGAGACTGTTGTGGGAGCGCGGGGCAAGAGGAAGCCAAAGCGGACAAATCAAGAGCCTGCTCAGCACAACAAACCTACCATCGCACTACACCCGTGGTGACTCTCCAAAGGCGTGAAGAATCATGCATCCGTCCCAGTTGTTCCTCTCAACCTTTGCGAATGGTTGTCTGCCAGCTTGCAAGGCCAAAATACACGTTGGTTCTTGTTTGCAGCGTCGATGACGTCTACCAGGGGTGGTTGGCATCTATTTTGCATATTCCCTGCTTTGCGTCCCTAAGCCACCTGCAACGGACTTTGATAGCTTGACAAGACCGTCCAGGTACCCGAGCCAAGTCTCTCTTCCAAGTCGAATGGACCTCCAATCCCTGCCCAGCTGACTAGGTCTAGCTGGTAGCCGGTTCATGGATTCGGCGTGCGTGGCCGGTTCCTGCATCTGATCGCTTCCTTTCCAAGCGCATGTCTCAGACTCGACAACCCTGCCTGCTTCTCGAGACAGCGGATGATCTATTTCGGATATCCTGACCAGTAATCGCTATCAATCGCCCTTCTTACCGGGCCTTACCTGCACGGCTGCCCGCATTCGGCGCCTTGAAGCCATAGAGTATTGATGCATGGTATTCGAACGAGGCCGGAAACACAGCGAGAATGAGGAAGCAATAGAGGGGCCGCGGCAGGAGTTAGAATCCGGTTTGGGGGCCACGGGGAACGCCATTTACCCTGCACCTCGAACAAAAATTCGAAGCTATGTGTGTAACTAGCGGTTGTGGCGCCTCACCACCGGAGCATTTTCAGCCGCCAGTGGCGCCGACCTTGTGTCCTTGTCGGCAATCTTTCGATCGGCGAGTCAAGGTACGCGTACAAGGTACTTGGTATCCTTGTTGTCAGGTCACAGCGATTCTGCGTGCGGAAAAGGGTTTCCAACCGCATGTTGCAGTTTCACTCAGGAGAAAGTGTTCTTGCTCATAACCCAAAGACAATTGGTATTTATCCATTTAGGTTTAATCAATCAAATCTCCAGACAATGGTATGACTCTTCGAGATCACACATATACTGATAGATCGAAACTCCGGGAGATGGTACCGAGATGAGCGATGTGGCCGTGGCCTACTCGTAATCTTACTTCCACTACCTCGCACCTCTCTCCCACTAGTCGACTCTCATAGTCTGGCCTTATTCTCGAAAACTTCGTCCACCAATTTCACAGCTGCTTCGGAGCAACCATACGACGACTGATACCCGGCGCCTATATAGCGTCAGCAACAAACGCTACATGGCCCTGCGTCGGAGAGCTGGAGCGGAACAGAACGAACCCAGCCATATTATGGAGATGGGCATGGAATGTTCATGTCAAAGGGATCGTGCCAGCTCGAGGTAGGGCAAAACACAAGGGAACGGAACGTGACTGTCACTTACCGCCTGCACCATAGTTGTGTACTGTCCAAACACCGTTGATTTTCTCCTTTTCAATTCTTGTTCCTCCTTCCCGCACAGGTCTCAGACCGACGCCGTGTCGAATTATGTCGAGGTGTTCTATACCCTTGCCTCCAGTCAACTCGGGGCAGATGGCGACGCATCGTTTCATGATCCTGATTGCGAGATTCGGATCGGGCTGCGATTCCCAGTTTCCTTTTTGATAACAACCACCCAAAATAGTCCCGCCACCAGCTGCCCGAGTCATGATATAGCAGGCTTCATCTGGGCCGTCATCTGTTCCAGACGTTCCATACATTGCGGGCGCTGGGTTTCTGACCACAACAATCTGGCCTCGCGCAGGAACAACCGTCTTGTCTTCAACACCACCGAGTTTGGCCGCAGCAAGTCCAGTACAATTGACAACAAGGTCGGCCGGGCATCCTGAATGATGGATGCCAGGGGCCGCCGCATCGGCAATGTGTTTAAACACAGCTCGCTTGACAACAGCCCCATTCTTTAGACATTGGGATACGAGCCATGGCAGGTATATTGCAGTGTTAATGCAGACTGACGTGAAGCACGTGGCGTTGTCTATCCCAGGCTGAAGCTCCGACTTCGGGATTTCGCGAAACTGATAAAGCCGGAAGTGAGCATCTCAGTCCAGGTAAGAGGGGCTGTATCGGATACAGCGACTCACATCGTCGAAAAGAGTGCTGAACCATGGGTCGGGCCTGACAAGGTCAGCAAACCACGCTGCCGTGGCTGAGGAGACGTCCTTTTTCCGATTATAGATCTCTGTTCTCTGGAAGTGAACGCCTGCCTCAGGATGGTTCTTTGCCAAGTCGAAAAGTGGCTGCCAGGTATTCCTATCCCACTCTTCTGCCGGCGTCCCCTTTGCTGATACCCTGTTGTTTCATGTTTCAGCGACAGTGTGACATTTCTGTAAGGAGGCGAGGGTTCGACTCACGGCATATAATTTGCACCCGCCCAGGGCGATGCATATTCGATGTCGTAGTCCCCAGGCATATGCTTTGCGGCAATTGTGACCTTGTATCGTGGATTTTTGGACAACAGGAAGGCTGTGGTCAGGCCAGCAACGCCCGCTCTGCATGTGTGTTAGGCTGCGCTCGTACTGAGATGGTTGAGTCACCTGTGCCTACCCTACGACGACAATGTTTTTGTCACTCATTGTGACTGGTCAGAGCCGTGAGTGAATTGGGTCTAGGAATGCAAAGACAGGCAGAAGGGCCCAGTAGTTCGGGTCCTATTGTTTGGGAGCCCAGTCAATAGGATAGGTTGTGAATAGGCCAGTTCTGCCGCACTGGTGTAGCCGCGAGGATAAGGTAAACAATATGATGGGTGAGGACCCCCCGAGTTGAAGAAGACTTTCCGAGTCCGGCACCTCAGCCTCCTCTTTTAAGACAGTGCCATCTCTCACTCATCCTCTGAAAAGAACAGCAGAAAACTACTCCTAGTGTACTCACAGGGCGTCCGGACCTTCAGACGCAGGAAAAACATACGGAGAACGCAGCTTCACAAGAGTTTTGTTTGCACCTTGACACCCACACAACCCCCACCACTCCCTCAGGTACAGGTTCCGTCACTGTGTCAAACCACGATAACCAGGCCTTATCAGCTAGTGTCCGCCAACCTCCTTGCCTAGCCCCTGTAGCCCCTCCTTCAACCGCCGGAGACGGGCGCCCTTTTACCCGCTTGGGCAGCTTAGGCGGCGGCCATTACCAGTTCACTCAGTTCAGAAGGTAAGCCGCAGCCAAACAGCAGGCCATGTTTTGAGTTGCACTGCTTGACTGTGTCCAGCGTGGCCCCCCTTCTCCCTAAAGCCTAAGTGGCATCCTGTGGGCAATTGGGCAAGACCGCCTTTATCCCCCTAGTTACTGCTATTTGACGTGGTCTCTGCAATCATCAGGAAACCCCTAGCAGGCGACCACTTTGTCGATTTCAACTCTGCCTCATTTTGCAGGCCCCTTGTCATGTCGTTGTGATCATCCACTGCCTCTTTCTCCTCTCTTTCACCTATTCCAAATGCTTGGGTCAATGGATCTGGCTCGATCATGGCTGACCATGCATTCACACAGCTTCCCAGCATGGTTCGAAAGCCCAGGGCTGTATGGCCCGGCCTGGCTAAGATGGGCATGTACCAGAAGCAGATAGCAGGCGACGGTATGGCATCGCTCTCCCCCCTTATCTCATTGCCTATTTCAGTCTGACTCGATCCCAGGCAATTGTCTGTTTGCATCTCTCTCTGACCAACTCTACGGGACCCCGGCAAAACACCCCGAGATACGTGCAAGGATCATTGACCACATGCGAACCTATCGTCCGCTTTTCGAGCAATATGTCCATAAAGATGACGTGCAACAACGAAGGACTCTCCGTTCTGCCACATTGGCCTCTCGCCAGGAGCCAGAAGACGCGTTCGAAGAATATCTGTCTCTCATGTCACGCAGCGGGACCTACGGCGGAGAGCCTGAGCTGGTAGCCTTTTGTCAGGTCTTCGACCAGGATGTTACAGTGCACCTCCCACGCATCCAGAATTTTGATAGAGATTCGATTCTCTACACGAACGAGCACCGAGGAGATCCCGCTTCTGTGCCACCGCTTCACATCTGCTATGGCGGAGATGAGGTCACGCGAGCACACTACGACTCGGCTCGGAGCAGGGATGGTTCCACTCCAAGGCACAAGAACAGCCCTCTTCTCAAACCCCAAGACACGTCTCGCAACGCCACTGTTAGCTCGCCTTCGCCACACCTCCTCCTCAGTACTAGAGCGATCCGGAGCGGCAAGGCGGAACTATCGTCTGAGTTCATCCAGGACTTCCTGCAAAAGAGCAAGAGAGACACGGAGAACAATCTGGACCAGCTTAGTGACAAATACCGCGCACGAAGTCCTTCTGTAACCTCATCTCAACGCAGCTCGAGCTCCAAGAGATCATTGGACGAGGACGGAGAACCTGTTCGGGCCAGCAAAAGGGCAGATAGACGGAAAAGCACCAGAAGGCGTGCAGATATGGCTATTGTGGTCTGTGAACCAGACAATGAACTCTCCCCGTCAATGCCAAATGACTCGCCCAGTGCGGATACACCACCAAGCACGCAAGACACGGAAGCATCGGCGGACATCCCGGCTCACGAGAATATCCATTCCACGACCAAGGCCAAGCCTCTTGCAACGGAGGAAGGCACTGGTCCTGAAACTGTTGCCGACCCTGCGAAGCCACCGCCCAAGAGTCAGCCTTGCATCTCATTCAGTCTCGTCACCAATAAAGCAGTAACTGCCTCCGAGGCGTCCAGCTCAAGATTGATGTCGGTTGCCGAGAGGCCTAAACCAACATTGCGAGCATAGGAATTCTACCGGAGTACAGGTTGAGGTCACTTGTCCAACAGTCTTGGTGAGGTTGTTCTGCATAGCACGGGTTGGCCTGTTTTGATACCCCAGCATAGCATAGCGTCGGCGGCACATGGCAGATTACAAGAATTTCGGTCAGGGAATGGGTCCTTTTTAGAGATCAGACCGTGGTTAAGATCCCAAATGATTGATGAGAACAATGGACTTAGTTTAGTAGAAACAATCATCGCTCAAGGGCCATGAAATAAAGGAAAGCAGCCCTGTGGATGATGGCTACCAGTCTTCCACTGGTCTAGCCTACAATTTTC
Organism: Fonsecaea pugnacius; assembly: GCA_011800825.1. NCBI lineage: Eukaryota > Fungi > Ascomycota > Eurotiomycetes > Chaetothyriales > Herpotrichiellaceae > Fonsecaea > Fonsecaea pugnacius. The sequence goes on along the minus strand of WJFF01000207.1, from coordinate 16,448 downwards.
CGCACAATAAGCAGGCAATGTGAGCCACTTGAACAAATGAATCGAGTTCAGGCTCCAGTGGTACCCAAGGCTCGGTCGAGGATCCTGTTTGATTACGGACCCTGAGTGGAAGGATTTCGGCTGAGGTTGACGGGCTCTTGGCATACGTGTGGGTTACGAGCTTCCACCTGTTACTCTGTCCTCCATGGCAGCTCGGCAGCTTCCCCTTTGTTGTTGTAGCCTGCGGTGCGCATCAGTTCGATTCTGCTAACTTTATTCACTACTTCTGGTAACAACCCTCGCAACAGTCTACAGACTACCAATTTATATCAGCGACCCTCGGGAGAGCATCCCTTCACCATCTCAGTCTTCCTAAAACTCTCACGCTCGAGCCCTGTGCAAGCTGCGCCTGGGCCATCATCATGGACTTCTCCAACATCTTGTACGTTTTCCAGGTTCCAGCAGGTTTATGCCGTGCGCACTGCTGGTAGGGTTTCATGTCCTCGGGCTAATTACAGAGTGCAGCCGGCTGGTCAACCTGGTCGTGGGAGCGATTATGGTCTTGGGAGGTATGAAATGAGTCCAGTCCCGTCAGAGGCGCAGCCGTCAAACACTTATACTAACAAGGCAACAGGAATCACCCAATTCTTCCATATTGGATTGTCGGTTTTGCCCTCTGTCAACGTTTTGCGCGGATACTAAACATACGTTAGTCGAAGTATCATCGTGGGCATCTACGTAATCATCTTTGGGCTGGGTATGAAAGAGACTGCTTCAATATCGTGTTCTGGGAAGGCTGACTGGATACACAGCTGTCGCCGGGCTGGAACTATTACCGCAAGTTCCACCGTATCTGCCCAAATACGCCAGCTTTCTATTTTCCTTCCTCGGTCGCGGCATCTGTCAGTCCTCCTAGCTCCCCCATCGACTGCAGATCCTAACATTGCGCAGTCTACTTCTTCGTTGGTTGCATCATCCTCGAGGGCAACGTTTTGCGACTTATTGCCGGTACCATTGTTGCTGCGATTGGCGTCGGTTACTGCGCGCTGGAGTTTGCACCCTCGATTGAGCCACCATCCAACATGCGTGACGCGGATGCTGGTTGGGGCGCCGAACAGGTCTAAGGTCCCCGGGTGCAGATTGTCGATTCGGGACCAATTATTGTCACGGTCAATGTATTTTAATGTTGGTCAAGTTTTGGTCTGGTGGGCTGGCAGGTAGGTGGTGGTGCCAGATCAGCAATCGTCGGCAGGCGAGGAGTGTGAGGATAACCCCCGGAGTCATTAGAGTGATTGTTGCGGGAGCAGAAAAGAGGTGCACGGACTGGCCTGGAGTATACGATCAGGCACTTATGGTGGTGGACTGTTGTCCAGGCTCCTGTGATGTTGGTGTTCTCCAAGCTCTGACATACGAGTAGCGGGATCGAGGATAAGCAGAGCCAGTGTCTAATATAAAATCGAATTCGACTACGACAATCTAGGATTTTAGCTGGTAAGCATTGCCTAGCATCCGCTGGAGTTGCCAGATTGTCGCCTTGATAATGTTTCAAAGTTCAAGAATTGACTACACTTCAGTAGCTACGCTGGCTATCGACCCGATCTCATAGGCCACCATTCTCAGTCCGTCAAGTAAATTGCTCTGCTCCAAAGACATTGTCGTTCACGAAGTCCGAGAAAACCGTCGTATGCCGCATGCCGCAGCCGTCGCCGTCCGGAAAGATTTGGGGAGCGGGATCTGGAATCATTCTCTCTCCTCTGAATTGCTCTGCTTTGTACGTGTGTCTTGCACTCCTGCTTCATGAGCAGCAATTTATCTTTGTCCGCCTGAGCTATTGTGTGAAAACCCATATGAGACCCTGGAACTGTGCGAGGAGTCTGACCACTATTCTGTGCTGTTAAGGGGTATATCGAGGGATTGCTCGGCTCCAGTGAGGCCCTCACACACCGGGCCCTACATGGCAAAAACAGCCTGCATACTTCAAGGAGACTCTCCTCAGGAAAGAATGACAACCCGAGACTTTGGAAGAGAGGAACCCACATTTATTTTTTGGGTATTGCAGAAGGCAGTGCATGTCTTCTAACAATACAAGGAATGCAAAGAAGACAACAGAGACAGCGAGCGCGCCATTGCAGGAACCTGTCCCCAAACCAACGTATTTGGGCCATCCAGCTTGCTTTCTCAGAAAAAGGGGCAGGTAGTGAAGGCTTGTCGCAACATGGACAAAGAGACTACGCCCTGGAGGCAGTCAGAAGAGATTATGCCCGCCTGAAACATCGATGGGTTCTAAGGGCAGAGCGGTCGTAAGTGGCTCTGTCATGGGAATGCTGAACACAAACTTGGAATGCAGCGTGGACCAGGGCAACGATGGGACCACATTACATCTGCAGATGTCTTCGATAAGCCCTTGTTGTCACAAAGGCTCTGTCGGGTATAAGTACCC